>JAJIYU010001151.1:0-38495 GCA_030144865.1 Tinospora cordifolia | reverse complement strand
AAAGCTCTTTCAATATAGTTTTTTGAATGCACATAGCTCAAATTATAAGCCTCTGGTTAAGGAGCATTAAATCTCATAGTCCGCATGATGTAACCTTTTCCAACTTAACTGAAATTAAAACATTTCCTTCACCACATGTTGTTAACAAAACCAAATTAAAGTTTAAAAAATTATTACGAAGCCAGAAGAAATCCTTCTAATAAGTTAGTAGATTTAAAGATAAATGTATACCCATATTTCTTTCAATCTTTTTAACATGCAAATATCACAACCACCAAAAGTTTATAAATTCATAGATTTTATATTTTCTTCATCAAATCCCCCCTTAACTTGGAAATATGACATTTGGTGTTGTCATTTTCAATACCACCACCATTGCTAGAGATGGACTACAATTGTTACATCCTCATGTTTAACTTATTCTTCTAATTCCAACCACAAACATATATGTACATTAAAGTTTTGCCAAGTAGCCCTTTTATAGATCTTCAATTCATACCACAAATTTTATTTTATTTTTGAATAATAGATCAGCCAAGCCACCAACTTATATGATTAAGAGCCATCTCTAGCTACCTCAATCATCACCATCACTATCATTGATCATTGAGATGCTAATCTTGAAAATAAATATCCATTTTCTCTATCAATATTGTTGTGTTTTGTTTGAAATTTATGGTGTCTCTCAATTGAAAGCACCATTTTGTTTCTTAGTTTCCATTTGTGTAGAAAACAATTTTTTTTTTTTTATGTGTGTTGGATTTTATTTTTACTTTTAAATTTTATAAGATTTAGTTTTGTTGAATATTGTAGAAATGTATTTGTATTGCGTAACCTTGTCAAATGTGCATGCCTCTTTATTCAACACCTCTAATAAATATGGTAGGTTGATCAACATATATATAACATTATTGTCATGGCACCTGCTTTTGCCAATTGAGCTCACTAGTCCAATTGGGCACAAGAAAATGAGTTGGCTGACCTTAATGTATAAAAAAGGATTTAAGATAAAATCAAATGTTTTCTATGGATAGTTTTGTGCTTAACAATATCTGACATTCTAGGGAAACTAAATATTTTGTGCATGTGGTGCTCAAACCTTGGTCCACTCTTTTATGCCATTCCAGTGGCATTTTAAAGATGGTTCTACCTTTTTTTTAAGGGTTGAAGGGTCCAGGACTCATACTCTTGATATTAATTCTGAAGATAAACCCAAATAGAGTTGGTCACAAGGACTTGTAACCCTAAACTTAGATGTGCAACCACCTATATTTCTAGGCTCAATTCTTAGTCTACACTGCACGAATGTATGACATTCTCGAGGCATTATAACCATTGAAAACCACAATCTAGTGGCGTTTGTGTCTCAACAAGATATGACACGTGACTTGCACCAAATATCCTCCAAAATGAGTAGGCTACCAAGTCTATGTCATGAACAAAGTGCTCATAACATGGTTTCATCTTCAACTATGTGAGACTAGGGGCAAAGAGGATTCTAAGGAAGCTTATGATAGGTTGCTTGGTGTATCCAAGATCTCCAAAGCTTAGCAAAACTCCTCGTGCTTAACATTTCACACTCTCTTTTGTATACTTAGAAATGAGGTTTTTCATTCGCTTTGTCTCCCTTTTCAAACCAAAGGGTGGTAGGTTAAGGGGATGGTTTGTAGATTAGTTTATAGGTCTTATGAGAGTGCTCTGATCAAGAAACGAGCTTCTCAAACTTGATTGGTTCATTCATGAGCATGGGACAAAGTCTGTGTTTCCATTTTAGCCCGATAGTTCTTACACAATTATGGTATATAACAACAACCACTTTTTTCCACCAATTTTTCTCACTAGTATATGGTAAATTCTTGTATTTCTCCTCTTGGCTAATAAATTTCAACTATGAATATCCAAAGTATTTCACATGGTACCTCACAGACCATTAGATTGGTGAAAATCTTGATGCAAAGTTGTCATCTCTCTAAAAACTAAGTTATGGGTGTTTTGCAGTAGTGCAACGTGCTACACACTTGATGCATGCGTTGCATCATGGGTTCTTAGCAAATTGGCAGTGCTATTGTGCACTGTAGTGATCAAATTGCATGTTGTAGGAGTAAATTGGGCGAAAACTTCATGGAAAAATAAAAAAATATATACTTGCTAGAATACAACAACATGTTTCTATGTAAGAGTGGGCATTTGAATCCATTTATATGTAAAATGCTAAGTATTTAGGTTGCATTAATACATGTATGCCTAGTGCATACCAAATTAGATTTGTGACAAAATGAGTTAATTGGAAAAACTAAATGACAAGATTTGTATGAGATGTGTCTCACATAGTATTATTAGGAATAAGCATGTATTTAGATGGAATAGTATGGACATTTCTTGCCCAAAATATGAAAATCAGGATTTTTCAAAAAATCTATTATGGATTTTTAAAAATACTTAACCATGTCCAATGGACTTAAAATTTGGTGAGTATATTTTTGGACACTTGGTAATAGTGAAATTTCTTTTTTGTCTCAAATTGACAAGTCTAAGGGAGCCAAATGAATGTATTTGTGGCTACCTGTCACAAATACCACGCCTAGAAACTGATTGGTGAATATCAAGTCAAAATAATATCCAACGACCTTAAAAAAATGTCATTCAAAATTCTAAAGAAACTATAGGATGTCTAGGATGACTCAATAAAATTTGGCAAGAATTTGATGTATAGGTTGATTGCTAAAAAATTGAAATAATTATCACACAGATGTGATATAAACCAAGAAAGTTGCTAAGCGTTGAATATAAGGAGGGAATTAGACCCCATGGACTAGATTTGACCCTTTTGACCACTTGGACTCATATTTGACCATGTTGACCCTCCAAGTCAGCAAGTAGTTAAGTTTGATTAAGGTTGACTAGAGTTGACCAGGTTGACCGAGTTTTGACCAAGTTAAGCTAATAGGCTAGAATTGACCAAATTGACCCAAGTGGACTAAAAATGACCGAGTCAATCTTTTGGTGGACCGAGGATCATAGACCTAGGTTTAACCTAAGTTTTATGTGGAAATTAAGAACCATGTGGGCTACATAGGGCTGAGCGTTAGCAACACACGATTGGTTATAAGCGGAGCACTAGGAGCTAAACACTCTATTGAATAGTATTTTCTAATTTATGGTTTAAACTTGATATTCTATATGTGAATGAAATGCTATTACATGTTGAACTTCATTATGACTTTCAAACAAATTGGAATTTTAAATGAAAAGTGTATCAAGTTCTTAAGGTTGGGGCATAGTTTAGGGTACTAGATACATTTGAGGCATTAGAGGTTAGAACCAACCCATGGGCGGATGATAGAAAATATGCTTAACCATCTAGAGAACCCGCTCAAGTTGATTATTAGATGCCTCGGAGGCACAAGGGCGTATGATTTGACTTTTATAAAAATGTTTTTCAAAAGAATGGGAAACAATGTATGAAATGCTTGACATATTATTATCGATCATGCATACATAACAATGTTTTATGAAATGCTTGTTTTAAATTCTAAATAAACTACATTAATCATTGAGCCACCGTAAATAAGTAGGCTTACTATAATATTTCAGGCCCATCTGTTGTGGATAAGGGCAAGGGGTGATTATCACTTAACTCTGAGTCTGCATTCTACTCGTAGGTTCACTTTTTGGCATTCTACTAATTTGAGAGTAGATACATGTTTAGGGTAAGGTAATTTTGTATAAGTACTTCCGCTATTGCATATTAAGAATGACTATACATAACTTTTTATAATGACTTAATTTTGTTATACTTGCTTTTAATTACTTCAACATCTTTATTGGAACATGATTACCTTGATGGTAATATGAATAGTATTACGAAGACGCTTAACAATGTCCGAGCGAGCTTGGCTTGTGAGTGTGTTTGTCGGCACACTGTGCTAGTTAATTTGTCCTTCATTCTAGGGAAAGGATCCTAACAACTTTGGTATTAGAGTCTAGGTTCAATTTGAGGAATGCTAGTCAACATAGACCTAGGATGCCTCAGAGTAATCATGGTAGTTAGGAAAATTGTTATTTTCAATACCACCACCATTGCTAGAGATTATGCTTGCTGTTATGAATTTTTAAAAATACTTAGCCATGTCCAATGGACTTGAAATTGGTAAGTATGTTTTTGGACACTTGATAATAGTGAAAAAAAAATTTGTCTCAAATTGATAAGTTTAGGGGGCCAAATGAATGCATTTGTGACTGCCTGTCACAAATACCACGCCCAGAAATTGATTAGTGAATATCAAGTCAAAATAATATTCAAGGACCTCAGAACAATCTCATTCAAAATTTTGAAGAAACTATATGAGGTCGAGCATGACTCAATAAAATTTGGCAAGAATTTGATGTGCGAATTGATTGCTGAAAAATTGAAAAAATTATCGCGCAAATGTGATATAAACCAAGAAAGTTGCTAAGTGTTGAACATAGGGAGGGAATTGGACCCTAAGGACTAGATTTGACCCTTTTGACCAGTTGGACTCATTGGGAGGGAATTGGACTCATGTTTGACCATGTTGACCCTCCAAGTTAGCAAGTAGTTAAGTTTGACTAGGGTTGATCAAAGTTGACCGAGTTGACTGGGTTTTGACCGGGTTAAGCTAATAGTCTAGAATTGACCAAATTGACCACGTGGACCAAAAATAATCGAGTTAATCTTTTGGTGGACCGAGGATCATAGACCTAGGGTTGACCTAAGTTTAATGTGGAAACTAAGAACCATGTGGGTTACGCAAGGCCGAACATTAGCGGGACATAACTGATTATTAGAGGATCACTAGAAGCTGAGCATTCTGCTGAGTAGTGATTTCTAATTTAAAGTTTAAACTCGATATTCTATATGTGAATGAAATGCTATTACATTTTGAAATACATTATGACTTTCAAACAAATTGGATTTTTAAATGAAAAGTGTACCGAGTTCTCGAGGTCCGGGCATGGGTTAGGGTACTGGATGCATTTGAGGCATTAAAGGTCAAAGCTAGCTCATGAACGGATGGTAGAAAATACGCTTAATCGTTTGGAGAGCCTGCTCAAGCTGATTATTAGATGCCTCGGAGGCACAAGGGAGTATGATTTGACTTTTATAAAAATGTTTTTCAAAAGAATGGGAAACAGTGTATGATTGGATTTCAATTTATTATTATTATCAGTGCTTGACATACTATTATCGATCATGCATACATAACAATGTTTTATGAAATGCTTGTTTTAAGTTCTAAATAAACTACATTAATCATTGAGCCGCCGTAAACAAATAGGCTTACTACTCTAATATTTCAGGCCCATCTATTGTGGATAAAGGCAAAAGAGTGATTATCGCTTAGCTCCAAGTTTGCATTTTACTCGTAGGTTCACTTTTTAGCATTTTACTATTTTGAGAGTAAATACATGTTTAGGGTGAGGTAATTTCGTATAAGTACTTCCGCTATTGCATACTAAGGATGACTATATATAACTTTTTATAATGACTTAATTTTTGCTATATGTGCTTTTAATTACTTCAGCATAATTTTTGCTATACGTGCTTTTAATTACTTCAGCATCTTTATTGGAACATGATTACCTTGATGGTAATATGAATAGTATTGCGAAGATGCTTAACAATGTCCGGGCGAGCTTGGCTTGTGAGTGTGTTCGTTGGGACACTATGCCGGTTGATTCGCCCTTCATTCTATGGAAGGGATCCTAACAGCTTTGGTATCAGAGTCTAGGTTCAATTTGAGGAATGTAGTCAACATAGACCTAGGATGCCTCAGAGTAATCATGGTAGCCATGTCCAATGGACTTGAAATTTGGCAAGAATATTTTTGGATACTTGATAATCGTGAAAAAAATTTTTGTCTCAAATTGATAAGTTTAAGGGGCCAAGTGAATGCATTTGTGACTGCCTATCACAAATACCACGCTCAAAAATTGATTGGTGAATATCAAGTCAAAATAATATCCAATGACCTCAGAACAATCTCATTCAAAATTTTAAAGAAACTATATGAGGCCTTGCATGACTCAATAAAATTTGGCAAGAATTTGATGTGCAAATTGATCGCTGAAAAATTGAAAAAATTATTGCGCAGATGTGATATAAACCAAGAAAGTTGCAAAGTGTTGAACATAGGGAGGGAATTGGACCCTAAGGACTAGATTAGACCCTTTTGACCACTTGGACTCATATGGTGGGAATTGGACTCATGTTTGACCATGTTAACCCTCCAAGTCAGCAAGTAGTTAAGTTTGACTAGGGTTGATTAGAGTTGACCGAGTTGACTGGGTTTTGACTGGGTTAAACTAATAGTCTAGAATTGACCAAATCGACCAAGTGGACCAAAAATGATCGAGTTAATCTTTTGGTGGACCGAGGATCATAGACCTAGGGTTGACCTAAGTTTAATGTGGAAACTAAAAAC
Source organism: Tinospora cordifolia (assembly GCA_030144865.1). NCBI lineage: Eukaryota > Viridiplantae > Streptophyta > Magnoliopsida > Ranunculales > Menispermaceae > Tinospora > Tinospora cordifolia. The sequence goes on along the minus strand of JAJIYU010001151.1, from coordinate 32,049 downwards.
CACATGGGTTACGCAGGGTCGAACATTAGCGAGACGCAACTGATTATTATAGGATCACTAGAAGCTGAGCATTTTGCTGAGTAGTGATTTCTAATTTAAAGTTTAAACTTTGGTATTCTGTATGTGAATGAAATGCTATTACATGTTGAAATACATTATGACTTTCAAACAAATTGGATTTTTAAATGGAAAGTGTACTGAGTTCTCAAGGTCCGGGCAGGGGTTAGGGTATTAAATGCATTTGAGGCATTAGAGGTCAAAGTTAGCTCATGAACGGATGACAGAAAATACGCTTAACCGTCTGTAGAGCTTGCTCAAGCTAATTATTAGATGCCTCCGAGGCATAAGGGCGTATGATTTAAATTTTATAAAAATGTTTTTCAAAAGAATGGGAAACAGTGTATGATTGGATTTCAAATTATTATTATCTGCATTGCTTGACATACTATTATCAGTCATGCATACATGACATTATTTTATGGAATGCTTGTTTTAAATTCTAAATTAATTGCATTAATCATTGAGCCACCGTGGACAATTAGGTTTACTACTCTAACATTTTAGGCCCATTTGTTGTGGATAAGGGTCAGGGGGTGATTATCGCTTAGCTCCGAGTCTGCATTCTATTCAGTAGGTTCACTTTTTGGCATTTTACTATTTTGAGAGTAGATACATGTTTAGGGTGAGGTGATTTTGTATAAGTACTTCCGCTACTGCATACTAAGGATCACTGTAAATAACTTTTTATAATGACATAATTTTCGCTATACCTGCTTTTAATTACTTCCACATCTTTATTGGAATATGATTACTCAAATGGTAATATGAATAGTATTGTGAAGAGGCTTAACAGTGTTCGAGCGAGCTTGGCTTACAAGTGTGTTCGTCAGGACACTGTGCCAGTCGATTTGCCCTTCATCCTAGGGAAGAGGTCTTAAAAACTTTGGTATCAGAGCCTAGGTTCAATTTGAGGAATGTTGGTCAACATGAACCTAGGATACCTTAGAGTAATCATGGTAGTTAGGAAATCCCAAAAAAACTATTTTTGAGAAATCATGATTAGAAAATGGGTTACGTGGAAACCCAAAAAAATGACTAGAATAGCTTAGCGGAACCATGCTAGTTCAAGCTTCTAGTGTACTTGTCATCTCACTTGAGAGAGAACACTGGCCATCACTCATCCAGACTCCGAGGCGACGGAGAAATTAGTGGAGGGCAACATTTTTTATTTTGATACATCTATTTATATTTTGGTTGATGTTGATTCTACTTTATCATTTATTTTTGGATATGTCGTAGATAGATTGAGACATAGACATGTTAAGGCATCCATTTGGCTCATGTTGAGTATCGTAGCTAGTAAGTTGCATTACTCATTGGCAAAAGAAGGCCTACACTTACCACGACTTACTTAACTCAATAGAAAAGTATATTTGGGTGGATAAGCAAATAAAAGTAATGATAAGAGAGTAATGCTTGTCTAGGAAATAGTCTAAAAGGAAAAGAGAGGATAAGCTAGAGAGAATTGACCAAGCCCAAAGAAGAGGTGAAGATAGCCGACCTTAAAAAAGGTTAAACCCACATACGCAATCAACAAAAATTACACTCCTTGGAACATGTCTTGAGAGCAACTTATATTGATCGAGAGAACTTAAGGTGGTTAAATAATCTTAATATGACACATGATCATTGGGATAGAAGGAATTGTTGCAAATTTTATCTTGATCACAGTCAAAAGCATGAACATGCTTTAATATGAAGATGAAATTAAAGGTTTAATTCAATGAGGGCGGCTAATGAAGTTTGTTTGGGAGCAAGCTTTGCCTAGATAGTAAGAACAAGAATAACCTCAATGAGTAGAGTTGATACATAAGAGTGAGACCATCTGTGGCACAAACCTGAATCATGTGTCACACCAAGCTCTCAAATCCTATGCTAGAGAGGTTAGTGAAACTGCTACTCCGACTATGCTTGACCAAGAAAACAAAGAAAGAGGGATTTTATCATTTCCTTCTTTAAAAAGAGGTGAAGAATGTTTATCGCCCCCATTACAATGTAGTAGTAGTGGCCATAATTATTATGAAATGCAGAGTAAATTGCATTCTAGTTAATAATAGCAGTTAGACCAACATATTTTACTAGTCAACCTTTGAAAAGCTGGGACTAAAAAAGAAGTAACTCTCCCCTACAGATTTAGCGCTCCGAGCTTCACCTGACATAGAATTACACCTAAAGGAAGAATAGTACTCTTGATTATAATTAGTTACTAGGAGCATTAGGTTACCTTTATAATAAACTTTCTCATTGTTAAGGGAAAATCGACCTACAATGCAATGATTGGGATATCTCTCCTCCACAATTTTAGAGTCACGGTCTCCACTTATCATCTGGACTTTAAATTCCCAACAGAGAGGAGGGTAGGACTTGTATGAGGGAGCTAGTGAGAGTTGAGGGAATACTACATGGCTACTATTTTAGGAAAACAATGAACCAAGGTCGATGATAGTGTCGAAAGAAGATGTTAGATAGATGAAAGAAATCTTAGAGAATGACCTTGATCCTATGAGAATGGAAAGAAGTAAATTTTTGCCAACCCAACAAAGAAGTAAAAATAGCAATGACAATGAGGGAAGACTATCATGAAGCTATTGGGAGAAATTAATGAAATTTTTGCTCAATCTCACTCTCTAATATTAATATCGTCACGACCCACTTTATGAAAGTGATATCACAAGCTATGTCAGCCTCAAAACCTGCATTCCTTAATATCCACAAAAAATTTTGGCTGAATCTCCCCTAAAATTTATACAACTCCCAATAAAGTACGTCACCTGATTGACAATTTACCATTTAACAGTTTCATAAATAGATATTTCCTAGCACATAACCTCAATAATACTTGAATTCAATCAATAGTTTGCATAAAAATTGCTTTGAAGTCTGTAGCTAGTGTCAATAGAAAATTGTACCTATCTATGTGATATTACATGTATAATGATTAGTATAATTTTACAAAATTATAAGCTTAGAAAACTCTTCAACATACTTACACAACAATTATTGAAGAGTTGTTTATTCTTATTGCACTGGATGTTTTCTTATTCGATTTATTTCTAAAATGTTGAAGAGAATAAGTGAGCTACAACATGCTCAGTACCTATTTCTTTACCTTGGTTATTTATGACATTATAAATACAAAAATGATTTGAATGTAAGCATGCTTTGTATATGGATATATGTTGTATTGATTTGAAATTCATGAAATTGAATTTATATAACAATGTGCTTTAGATTTACAAGAGCAAGTTTAAAATAAAATATCGTTTCTTAGATTAAGCCATTAGGAATAATTTTTTTAATGTGATGATCCATGTGGGTTTGAGTCATGGGGAATATCAACTTTTATCACATGAATGTCATCTTGATAGAGGTGATAGTATGTTGTCTCAGCTCTTGCTCTTCCATAGTCCTACTTTGAAAGAAGAGAAGGGAGATCACCTCAGATAGGATGCAAGCATTAAGAGAAAAAGCAACATACTCGAACTAGCTAGCTAATATGTTAATGGTGAAGAAGCCAAATGGAAAGTGGAGGACAAACATTGATTTTATGAATTTAAACAAGACATGTTTCAACCCTCCCAAGAATTAACCAATTTATGGACACCATAGTTAGACAAGTTTTTGAGCTTCTTAGGTGTGTAATATAGGTATAACTAGACCTAAGTATGTCTTGAAGATGAAGAGAAGGACTTCATTCATCATAGATGGAGGACTTTACAACTATAAGGTCATGTCGAAGAATACTAGGACAAAATATCAGTAGTTGGTTAATTGAGTTTATGAGGACAAAATCATGGACAATATGAAGGTATATGTTGATGATATGCTCATCAAAAGTGTTGCCTCACCTTCTCATTTAGAGAACCTCCACAACATCTTCTAGGTCATTCAAAACTACAACATAGGACTAAAACCAAGTAACTACACCTTAAGCGTAAAAGCAAGCAAAGTTTTAGGATTTATGGTCAACCAAAGAGGAATAAAGGCGAACCCAAATAAAATCATAGTCATACTAGATATGAAGTTTTTGAGGATCTTCAAGGATGTACAATGACTAAGAGGATGCACAACTAATTTAAATAGGTTTGTGTGTCATTTAACTGACAAGTGTCTTCCTTTTATCAAGGTCATGAAGAAAGAAACCTCTTACCTAGAATGGAAAGTGTGAAGAAGCATTCAAAAATCTTAATAAATATCTCACCATGCCCTTGCTTTTGTCAAAACCTACGTGAGTAGAGCCTTTATATCTCAAATCTATTAGTTTTTGACTTAGCCATCAACTCAGCTCTAGTTAGGGAAGACCATGGGCAATAGAAGGTGATCTACCAAATAAGCAAGTCCTTACTTGATGTGGAAACATGATATATCAAGATAGTAAAGCTCACCTTAACTCTTATAACTTTAGCAAGGAAGTTGTGGCCTTACTTCCAAGCTCAACCAATTGTCATCCTTAACAAACACTTGATTAGGCAAATATTCTAAAGACTTAACATGTCATGACAATTGGCAAAATAGGCAATTGAGTTAAGAGATTTTGACGTCAAATATCGTTTCAAGATGTTAATTAAGGGGCAGGCCTTAGCTGACATCATCAAGGAGTTTGCTAGCTAGCATGTAGACTAGAATGAGGAAGCGCTGATAAGAACATGGAAATTGTATGTGGATAGGTCATCCAACAAACAAGGGTGTGGAGCTGATTAGTTTTATCATCACTAGAAGGGAAGAATGGAAAGAAGCATTTAGATGTATGTCAATTTGCATTTCCAACCTCCAATGATGAATCTGAGTATGAATCTCTACTAGCCAAACTTCTAATGACACAATCATGGGGAACAAGCATAATCCAAGATTGTTGTAACTCTTACTTGATAAATAGCCAAATCAACTCAAAGTACCAGCCTAAGGATGAGTGAATGCAGTTGTATCAAGCAAAAGTTTGAGAGCTTTTCCTCGCCTTTGAAGAATAAAACATTAACAAAATCCCTTGAGTAGATAATGCCTTGGCTGGCACATTGTTAAAGCTTGCCTCAATGTTTGGATAAAAGCTTGTGGTGCAAGTTCCATTGAGTATCTACGTCAACAAAGCATAGGAGACCGAAAAAGCACACAAATCAAGTTAATATAGCATGTTAACACTTCTGTGGATCCCATCTACAAGCACCTCAACATGGGAGAGCTCTTCAGTGACAAAATGCAAGTACAAAAGACACAACAACAAGTGGCTAGATATGTACACATAGAGGATGTCTTTTGCAAGAAAGGATTCAACTTTCTATATTTGAAATGCCTCTTGGAGGCATAGGCATAATAGACATCAAAAGAAATCCATGCGGGTGTCTATGGAATACTAGTTGACAAGTAAGATTTGCAATAGTAGTTGTCGATTACTTCACAAAGTAGGCATAAGCAAAGTCATTAACACAAATAATGGAGCAAAATACCACAAGATTCATATGATAATTTCAGACACATGCAAATACAAAGTACCTTATCTAATCATTTTAGATAATTTACACAATTTTATAACTCCAAATTCAAAAAGAATTGCTCAAAACTAGGAATTCTACATTTTTTCACCACGCCTACTCATCCTTAGGCAAATAGACAAGTGAAGCAATCAATAAGGTGATCAAACACACATAAAAGATAAGAATTGAAGTGAAGAAGGGAGTTTGGACTGAAGAGTTACCATAAGTACTTTGGTTTTACGATACTACTGCCAAGGCTACCACTAGTGAAAAACCATTCCCTTTAGTGTTCAGGATGGAAGTTGTGATCCCAATTAAGGTTAGAATTCCAATGCTTAAAACCTCATACCATAACCATGAGTTAAACATAAAAGGGGTTATAGTGCATCTATAGCTATTACAAGAAAAAAAAAGGAAGAAATCACAAATTCGTTTCACTGCATATCAAAGAAGGGTTGCAAGATACCATAACTCAAAACTCAAACATCATAGTTTCAAGATATGAGACCTTATCATTTGGAAAGTGATGTTGTAACACATCAAAATTTTGTCAAATAATTAAAATAAAATAAAATAATTCAAATAAAGTAAACTTTGAGAAAACCATGAAATTTATGATGTAAAACATGTACAATCAAATGTACAAAGGGTTGGTGAACTGGAACAAAATAAAAAAATTCGCAAGTGACCAACTCACTGGTTACCACAATAATGAAAACACTACTGCAATAGTGTGTTCTTGCCCAAAAAAAAAAACAAAAACACTATGTTTTGGTTGCTGCAATAGTGACGAATAAAACATGCATGAAAAGATTATGTAAAATTTTCAAAACGACTATAGGAAGCTTCTAATGCATGGGCAACTTCTAAAATCGATACTTGCTAATACTTGGACGTAGGAAATAACTAAAATAGCAAAGAAAAGAGTTTAGGAAAGATTTCCACCAAGGAAATAACCCAAAAACTTCTTAAACTCATCATATTGAGCTCTATATAAACCCAACATGCATGAACACCCCATTCTCCTTACTCAAGCAATTGTGAATCACTTCTCTTCTAGCTTTCCTAGCCTTCTTCTTGGGATTCTTTCTTCCCATAGTTGTTCAACATAGTAGCTATAGTAGTAAGAAGGAGGAGAACCCACAATTCTGCAGTAGAATAGCAAGAACACACAGCTGGGCATTCTTTTGGAGGAACCGGACGATTTAACGAATCAAAAAGGTATAATACTCTTATCCAAGTCTCAAATGCATGATTTATGGTCTAGAATTGAAAGTATTAGGATGTCAAGGTCATAGGAAAGCAAAGGAGGGGAGAAACATACACAAAAACTAGTTTTTGTGCTGGTTAGCACGGTAGTGAACACCTTTACTTCGGTAATGCTTCATCTTCCTCTTTTTCTACAAATTCTCTTTTGATTACCACAATAGCCTATTGCGGTAATTGACATTGTTTTTTTGAAAACTCCTTTGATTACTATGGCAGCCTACCGTAGTAATGACCCTGTACTTCTGTAACACCCACTGGTTACCTCGGTACTCTACCTCAGTAATACTTCTACACTTCCTATTTTTCAATTTTTTGTTTTGATTATTGCGGTAATCTTTTCTTCTACCATGGTACACAGACTCAAGAATATAGTAAGACTCATCTAGAATGATATCCTTGTACAACTAAATGTCATATTAGGTGGAAATTATTAGAATATGATTCAAGAATGTTAGAAACACATGAAACGCAAGGAATAACGTATGGAATCTTAATATTCAAGGTAGAAGGCTTAAGAAGCGTGGAATACTAGTACAAGAGGGAATTAAGCTTATAAGGTGGATATGGTTTTCAAATTTTGAATTATTATCTTGATTCAAATAATATATGCATGTTTGCTTGTAGTCTTGGACTATGGTTTGAATTGGATATACATGTTGTGCCTTGAATATGCATGCCTAGAGTTATATGAATGATGATGCATGTTTTCAATGATATGTGTGACAACAAGATCTATGCTATAAGAAATAACATGCTATGATGTGATGATCCCATGCTCACATGCTATTTTCTTGTTTTATATCTAATTCACTATGCTATAGTATGTTTTGTCACAAAAGAAAGATTAATACATCAAATAACCACATATTGTCGCGAAGACGGATTTCACCGTGAGTGTTCAACCCAGACCCAAATTGCTGATTATCAATTTTTTTGATTGGAACTAGGTCTCTGGATTGACCCCACTTCCTGAGTTATAAACTCGGTGTTTGGATTAACCCCACTTCACCGATGATAGGTTTGAGCGTCTGTATTTGACCTCTCTCCCTAAATCTAGAATACTTAGATGTATTCCTTTCGATCTTAACGTCAACTGATAACAAGTTATTGTTTGAATTACCTAGTCTATGAAAGTGTTTGACATGTATGTTTTATTTGATTAAAATAATAATTTAAATATTTGGGATATCCACTGGGCTCTTAAGCTCACCCCTTTTTCTAACATTTCATGAAACTAAAGATTAGAGACTACACAGACTTCTTTTAGAATTTTCTTTTCTAGTTTTGTAATCTTGTTTGAGTCAGGTATGGTGACCCTAGTTTCCTTTGTTACTTTTAAAGATGTTTCATTGAAATAAAAAGACCTTGTAACCTTGGGTATTGAATCTAATTTTCAAAGAATGATATTTATTTCATTTAAAGATTTTAAAGTATTTTATGTGGAATCTATACGAGTGGACATGACATACGAAGTCTCATAGAATTGAGACGGTGAAAAGATAGAAAGAAAGAGAAAAAGTGATGCTCTAGCCTCTTGGGTGGTCGTGAACAATGCTTGTACGTAGTGATAACGTGCCAATTTATTGACCTCGAGGCAGCACTATAATTGCACCCTCCGAACAATATTTATCGGGTCACAAGAGGGAGACGGGGTGTTATAGATGCTTAACACCAAAGAACCATGACCAAAAGTATTGGCCCAACTAGGAGGGGCGTGCCTTACTAGGTGATAGTAGCACCAGGTCGTGAAGTCTATGAGTAAGAAGATCTTGATCAGCGAAGACTTAAAAAGCCATGGAATACATAACATCTTAAGTTTTATTATCAATAAAGGTATGAAAATGACATATGTAAACTTATGTTAAATTAATGAAGTAATTGAATTTTGACACAAGCACATTCAAATAGTCTACACCTCAAGGTCCAAGCAAGGTTGTCTACTTGAATAATCATACAAAAAAAGCCATGAAAGGCCTAGAGTACCTTTGGGTTTGAGCAGGATTATTTGCTCAAATCATCGCTAGGAATAAAGCCTTGAAAGGCTTAGAGTACCCTAGGTCTAAATAGGATTATCTTCTTGGATCGTCACGAGAAAGAAAGTTATAAAAGGCTTAGAGTACCTGAAGGGCCAAGTAGGATTATTTGATCTGGTCATCATTGGAAGGAAATCCATGAAAGGTTTAAAGTATCCAAGGGTATGAGTAGGATTATTCGCTTACACCATTGTTAAGAGGAGGCCATAAAATGATTAGAGTGCATCAGGTCCATGCGTGTCTGAGCTAGATTATCTGCTTGAACCGTTGTTCACATGATGACTAAGTCCCAATCCCATGCTTGGACATAGATAAAAAACTAGTAAGCAAAATCTTTTTTCTAATTTCCAAAGCCCTTGGTCGGACAGAGGTGTAAGTCTAGTAAACTAAAAATCTTATAATTTATGCATTCTTACACTAATTAAGTTACCAAAAAATGAGGGCTTGATAAAATCACATTATGTTAGGTTAGCCAAATCAACTCAGTATAAATGAGTTGTAATCATATTTTAGGATAATTTGGTTGTATGACTTACAATCTACAAGCCTGACTAAAAGTAGATCACAAAAAAAGAGAAAGATATTGATAATTGAATAGAAAGTAATTTTTTACATTGATAAAGATTGAATGATTACATTGGAGTACAAAAAAAAGAAAGGAAGTGGGAAGTATAAGGAAAACAAGAAAATTACAAGAAGAGTAAGAAGTAGTCTAGAAGAATAAGTTCATAGCTTCCCATCCTCTAAGTTGAGCACGACCAGTTCCTCCTTGTCCCCAACCGACGGCTCCATCGCCTTCCTCACCTTGCCTTCCTTGGTCCGTAGCAGCTTAACCATGTGGAGTTCAAAGGCGTTGTGGTCAACCTGCTCCTCAAAGTACTTGTTGGAGTCCAAATGTATGTCTATCAAGCCCTACTCATACTATTAATTCTATGCTCTCCATCTCTATTGAAGACTTGAACTTCTCCATGGCTTACATTCCCACCTCCCAGATGTCGACCTAAAGGTGAGAAACCTTCTCCTCTAAAGCCCTTACCCTTCTGTTTGGTCGAGAAGACATTTGAGGCTCAGGAGCTCAGCCCTTACCCTTTTGTTGAACTTCATTTTATTGGCTTCTAGAACTTAAAAAGGGAGGCTTATTGAAAGAGTTGTTCCCCAAAGTGGTCTTTTTCTTCTTAGCAAGTTGATACATGATAAACGCTCCTTGACTGGGACCTAAAGCCCTTTGAATTTTTTTAATTCGAATGTTTGTTTACTCATTCTCTTTGTCATCTTTTTAGGGCTCAGATATGAAGTTGGGATGTTGGCTTTGTTTAGGAGGAAAGCTTAGTAAAAAAAATAATCGGATCAAGGACAACCAACTGAATGAAAGTACGAAAGAAAAGAAATAAAAAAATAATAACCTAAATAAGAGGATAGTTTAGCAGTATAACTAGTGTTGAATAAACAAGCTTGAGTTAAAACTACCCTCTAATGACGACAGTTGAAGAGGAACACACAAACCTAAAGTTGTTTTGAGAGGTCAATGAACTTCAAGCAGTTGCGCTTGCTTGGAGATTCCTACACAACTTCGAAGAAACAATAAAGATTGTCGGTCATAACATGTAAGAGGACACAACAAAAAGAGAAGTAAAACAAAAAAAAGGAGGGGGAAGAGGTCGACAAGTGCCTAAGTACCTAAACTTGGTTGAAACCTCATTCTATTCTGCCCAATCTTTAAATACCAAGAACCAAAAGCTCTTCTAGTCCTTGTTTACAATAGAGTACTTCGTAATGAGGTAGTTGTTCTTATTCGAATAACCCTAGTTGTTGATGTAGTACCAACCAACACAAGCGGGTTGTAATTTCAAATTGTTCTCGGCGACAAAATCCTCAAACATAAAATTTGAATAGCCATTCTTTGACTGCAACATCAAGCTGCTTAAGAAGACCTTCTAGGTATTATGGCTAGCCTGACCAATCATGAGATTCATCCCCTTGAGAATTGTGTACAGATTTGGGCATAAGAAGCCTTTAGCCATACTTAAACAATTGGGTATATGTAATCACCCAGTCATTAAGAGCGTAGTTCGATCTCTCCTCCCTCTTTGGGACCCTCATTTAAGGTTGGGGAGGGGGGTGATCTTAGGCTTGTACAAGTTAGCAATAAACTCTGCCCCAGTCACAGTCATTTCCTCCTTGGGTTGGTTAACCTGTTTAGCATACTCTTTGACCTCCTAATCATGTCAACCTAAAGCATCTTGATCATTTATAAGGCCCACCTCCTCCACACTTGGGACATGAGACTCTTTGGGTGGTAGAGAAAGAGAAATGTAATGCCCCTTTACATTCTCGGTGCAATCAGACTTAGAATCCTCAAGTTGTGGCAAAGCAAGCTAGTTCTGATAATGGGATCTTGGGATATATTTTTATTAAGAAGAAAATATCGAGTAGTTAGAAGTCGAATAAAGAAAACTCTGAGTTCTAAAGGACAAAGAGTATATTTCGGGACTTCATTAAAATCCTTGGAAATGATGGACTTATTTATAAGCAAATTGACCCCTATCTGGGCCATTCGATTTTTCAAATACGAATATTTAAGATTTAATAAATGGCTCAGATTGGAAGAGACGAACAAACAAAAAAAGGACCATATGACACACATTAAAGAAAATCATAAGAAAAATCAAAGTTTGTCAAGGAATCACTAAAAATCGAATATTGAAGATGATTAGGGAGGCAATGGGAATCTCAAGGCATCTAAGTTCCTAACCTCGTATGCATGAGCTCACGAATTTTGGGGTGGTGGGGTATTGGGATACCTACTCTTACCAACCGAGCTAACCAGTCCAACCGAGCATAGGAGATGAGCTAACATACATTGATTTACAAAGAAGACCACATGAATGAAAGATGTTCAATTCTTCCAATTGACCTATTATGGCCAACCGTAGGGGCATGAGTTGACATATTGAGAAATCATGAAATTCCAAAAAATGTACACCTTCAGGACGAACAAGAAACTTGTAGGTTGATGTTAGTTGCATTGCATACTAATATTATTATATATATTTTACATATGTTTTGCATGAGTTTAGGTAGAAAATAGGCCATAATTACTTATAATTAGGTACATGATTTTTTATATTCATATTGCATGCTATTTATATATTTTAATAATTTTAATATAGTTTTTATCATTTATATTAGTGTTTTAATGCTCGAGAAAGGATTAGTATTTGTTTGTGTAGGTTTATAATAATTGGGAGCAAATATATACAAGAAGGAAGAATAAATATAGAGTAATTGATCATAAGCAGCTAATAGTCAAGCCCAACTCGGTTCGACCCAAAATAACGCCCATGCGCATGAAGAAAATGGCGAGATTTGTTAATAGCAAAAAGGTATAATTTTATTTCCTAAGTAAGGGGCATGATTGGAATGACATGGGAAGAATAGAAAATAAAGCAATTACAATACAAAATTCGTGTTTAATTAGAATTCTAAAAGGTGGAAAATCTATAAATAGGCTCTCTTAGTAGTCTTTTAGGGTTCGTTCATGATTCCAATTTTGAAGTAGTTATTGAAGACCAAAGAGAAGAAAATTGAAGAACATAATTAAAGAAGGTATCAAAATTGAAGCACAAGAATTGAAGAACAAGATCAAAGCCTAGTCTAGTATGATCTTTATTTTATTTAATTCTTTATTTGGTACTTTCTTAAATATGTCTGGCTAAATATTTTTATTTCTAGGATGTAATTTAAATTGTAAGAATTTTTTTATTTTTATTTTGATTAATCTATTTTGAGGTATTGTTTTATATTTTGTGTTCTTAATGCTTTTTATTGATTGGCCACCTATAAATTGATTTTAGATTATTGAATTAACTCGGGAGGGAGGTTCAATAATTGGATAATCAGAATATAGACCTATCTGAATTAATTGACCGGGAGGTTGTTAATTTTATAGGAGGTTGCACGTGATTAATATTTTTAATGCATGAGTTTATTGACTGTACGCCTCAGGAGGGGGTATTAGGTAATGTAACTGATAGGATTAAGGCGCATCGGGAGAGGGTTTTAATTATTTATACTGTAACCTACAAAAACAAAATATAGATTAATTGAAATAAATATTAAAAGTGAATACATAATAGTTTATTATCATAGAATTTTAATTCATATATTTTTTAATTTAATATTCACTTGCTTTCAATTTGATTTTAAATTTAATTTAAGTTTAATTTAAGTTTTTAATATTTAATTTGATTTTAAGCCTTAATAAAATTGAGATTAAAATTAAATTGAGATTTAAGATATTAAACACAAACCGTTCTCAGATGACAATAATCTGGTATTTACCAAGTATATTACTATTCCGATCATGTATACTTGCAATGATCCCAACAGTTGACTAAAGGAGGGAAGACCTATAGGGCCGCGTTGATCTCAGTGCCATAGTTTTTTATTAGATTACATTACTATGATTTTCTCTGCATTCCAAGCCTACAAATCTAAAAGTTACCCATATCAAGACAAATTTGAGTGAATATGTAAGCTTCCTAATAGAAGAAGAGTCTTAACAAGTCGAGAATTCTATTACACCAGAAAATTTCTATTATGGGTGTACTAATAATATTGGAAACTATGCACCTATTCCTCATATTGTTATGGGTTTAACTATATCAACACTTTTCAAGCCTATTGTACTCTTAATAAAAGCTTTCGAGCAATAAATTGGGTTTTTTCTTTGATTTTTTTTTCTCAATCTTAATGTTGTTCTTGTTTTTGTTCTTCCTTTCCCAAATCTGTTCTTTGTTGGTCAATTCTCCACCAACATTTATTCTTAAAGAACAATTAGGAAAACAGTTCGTGGAAGACTCAAAACTCAAAGTAAGGACAACTATGACATTATGCTACTTAGAAATAATTTATTACTAGATGAATATTTTGAACTTTCCCTTGTCTAATGTATAATTATATGCATAATTACATAAATGTTAATGTGTGATTGTACACATACATACAAATAGAATGGATGAAGGTTTTATTGGAAAAAATCATTTAAAGATGTTTTTTAGGTTATACATACAAATAGATTATTGTTAGGAAGGTTTTGTTGATTCTTAATCTTTGATATGTGAAGAATAATATGGTAAAATTATTTAGCTAAAATAATGAGTATATGAATGAGAAATTGAATGCAAAGATGCATGTGTTGTAGTATAAAAATGTGTGTTTTATTAAATTTTTTTTTAATCCCACATGAGAAATTAGGAAATTTCAAATGTGATTTATAATTGGAGGAATAACTAAAGTCTCAGATTTTTAGCTCACACTCCCACAAAGGAAGTCCAAGAGGTGATACTTTGCATTACTTTGCATCACCGACCACAAATGTGGCACATGGCTTGTGTCACGTGCTTGTGCAAGGGCAAAAGGGTGTTGTAAGACATATTAGACACGCAACACTTTAATTTCACACGTGCATATTGTTGTGAGGAGCTGGAGAGCTTTGAATTTTTTGAGATTGAGACAGATCAAATGGTCAAGATTGAGTGATGGAATCAGGATCGAAGACATCCAAATTCATTGAATTATGGGTCAAAACACAAGATCTTAGTTCAATGAATCTAGATCCAATGGTATAGATACAGATGCGTCAATTGAGATCAGATTGCATCTAATTGAATAAATATGATCCAACAGCGTGTAAACAAAGCATTGCGATCAGGACTACCATATCATGACCGAAATTTGAATTGTGCAATTTGATAGTGTATGATGAGATGCAATGATCAACACTGTTAGATCACATATAGAGTCCAAAAGATGTGATCCAACAATGCATAAATGAGTGTCATGACCAACCACGATATGTCTATAAATAGAGAATCTCATTCTCTAATTTTTTATGAATTATTCACAAAAACCATAAAAAAAAATTGATTTCTTTTCTCTCTCCATCTTAACTTTTAAAAATTTAAAAGAAATTTTTATTATTTGTGATTTGAATGCGACTAATTTTTTTGGTCAAACTATCTAGTGATCTGCAGTGCTATAGTCACTTAGGAGGAAATTATTGTATCCTAGGAGACAAGTGTCATATATCGTAAGTACTTAAGAGGGGCGCAATTGTCTTAAAGAGATAGACTAATACTTTAGCCTCTAGTGCAACAATTATTTTGGTAAACTTACAATCATCAATTTAACGAATTTTCTAAATCTTCATCAATCATTCATTTGAAACCAACAGATTCAACATTCAACATTAAAAGTAATTAAGAAAAGAGATGACAAGTTTTGTGCTTTAAACTTGTAATTCTATTAAATAAAAATATGGAAAGTGCTTAAAAGTAAAGTTATTGAATATGATAAACTTCAAATCTGATTAAAACTTTACATGCTTACAAAATTTTATCCATTAATTAAACTAAAATGTAGATTAATTAGTTTAATTTTAAAAGAAATTTAAAATAATCTAGACGTCCCTAACCAAGCAAGCTTAAATATCATGAACATATCCTCCTTTGTAGAACACTTCCCAAATCTCGAGACTAGGGTCGTGGAGCCTAATCCAAACCATACAAGGCCTTAAGTAGTTTGCAAACTAATCCAACATTAATAAAAATACTAGGAACGAGACTAATTATTGTAAAAAAAAAATCATTATCAAATAATTAACAAGTGGACAAGAAACATCTTATTATTTCGCGATGCTCCGTGATGTATAGTCAAGTCCCGTATCATAATCTATTGTGTCATTCAGCTTACTAGTCTTATTTGTTAGAGAAATGGAGTTAGGTAATGAGAAGTATTTGGGTAATTGTTCAATTGCCTTGATGGCTAAGGGATAGGTATGGTTTTTCCCTTTACTGGTTTCAACAAAACCAAATAGCTTAGGCATGTATACATTTTCATTAAGATCACCATTAAGAAAGACAATATTCACATCTAAAGTCGTAATTGTCCAACCATTGACAAAGCAATGTGTGGAACTCCCTAAATAGTTGCATCATTAACAACTTGGCTAGAAGTCTGAAATTGAAAATAATTCGTTGTAAGTAGTGTCCTTAGCCACTTTGTATCTAGCAATGGTGCCATTTGGACTTTTCTTCAATTTAAAGATATACTTAGGTCCACATTATACACATTAGTAAGCAAATGATCAGTAACCATGTTCAATTTGTCATCAACATATTATTTTCCCTATATAAGGATCTTGGATGACTTCCTTTACATCAATTGTTTTATGTAGACAAAACTAACTTGTAAGTATACAACTTATTAGGTCTGAATATTATAAGTTTTGCCTTGGTGATCATCTCGTGAGTATTTGAGATAGTAAGTGACGAGGACTGAACACAATCACCACTTTATGATAATTTGGCGGAGAGATAATAGTATTTTTTTTTCAAGAGAAGCATTAGAATTGGTAGAACTTGGAAAAAAGGGTAGCATTAATAAGATCATCACTAGGGAAACATGCATATCTAATGGTGAGGAAAGGGCTAAAGTAGACAATAGAGACTTAGCTTATTTTTTAATAATAGGTATGATAGAAACAATCAACCTATCAATGTGTAATTAAAACTTGGAGATTCTATTAGGACATAAAAATAGAACATTCATAGAAGTTATTCGCAACGACAAATTTGATCGTTCCATTTTTTTTTGTTCATGGCCTTCTTCATTCTGTTAGAAATCTTAAAAGGATGTTATGCAAATATGGAATTAAACATCAAAATGACTTCTTCTCCATAGTAATACTTTGTGTGTGTCTCTAAAATGTTATTTGATTTTCCTCTGATTGTCATCAACAAATTTTTGGATATGCCCGCTATTCCTGACCTAACGAGGGAATAGAGTAAGGGGCGCCCGCTCTAATAGTAGGACCAGTCATAGAAAAAAGCATCAGTGCTTACAGATCCAATTACATGGTTAGACAACGAATGGGTTCAAATAGGTACACTCCCACTAGGGGGATGAACATGTTGAAATGGCTAAAGCAAGCTTTACCAAAGATGATTGTGCATAAAATCTGGCACTAACCATGCGACTGTTGAAGGGGCCCCGGGGTAAGCTCTTGTTCAGATACTACCATCGATACAACACAACTTGCACCTAGCTCTACAGGATACCCTTTATTATACCCTTTCAGTGGAAGTACGCCACATGCTGAGTTGAATCTACACTATAACTTGAGCCCACAATCCCATACAAGACAACTGTCATCCGACGGGAAACTATTTAAATGAAACAAAAGTGTAAAATTCTTCTACGATGGTACTAGTCGTGGTCGCCGCCTCAACAAAGCTTTATGAGAGCGATCGCCTTGAAAGAATAGATTCTATTAGAAGAGCGGAACTGGGTAACAGAACTCTTTGTAGTTTGCCCCCAAAGGCTCCCTGCAATCTGTCCATCCATGGTTGATCTCACCAGATAAACAACGTTTCTTTTATGCAATTCCAATTGTGAGAAGGGGAAGATTCTCAATGCGAAGTCAGAACGAAACACAGACTTATGTTGTCTAACTGTAGTTATTAATTAATAAGAATATCTTTCTTCGGTCGATTTCTTCTACTCTATTGCTCTTTCTTCGCTGGCATCCTGACCATGCGAGCACTCACCCTTTTGTCAGAGAGAAGCCTTCTCCTTCTTCGTCTTTCTGCTGAACCAAATTCGACCATAGTCATGCATTTGATAGGGTCTCTCCTTTGGACATTGATGTTGATATGGAAATGCATCCAAGGAGATCACTAGGGATTTGGTAGCCACATTCCAAGTGTTGAAAGACTTAAGCTAGCTCTCAACGTTACGTACTTTCTCTTTCAATGATTTTTTTTTTATCAAATTGGATACCCACCAACCATACTTCTACCATCTGTAGCGATTAAGCACTCTTGCTGTATTCATTGGTGTGGGCTTTTCACTAAATAAGGGACAAGTAATGTTTGATTTCATTGTGAAAATTGTCAAGATCTCCCCTCCTATAACAAGCTTTTTTTCCCCATGCCTCATCATTATTGTCCTTAGCAAGAAGTATCACACAGTCATTCATGAGAAGATTCATATATCTTATAAGTTGCTTGATGGGTTCAACCTAGTCACTTTTAAAGGTGGAGTGTGATCCTCACAAGAGAGATAATTTATACATATTCGATGAGGATGTTTTCCAACAATACATTATTAAAAGTATCATATTTTGACATTTGTAAACAAAACATCATATTTTGATTGTTGTTGCAACCCTATTTTAATGTACTAACTATTCGACCAACTCTTTCAACGTGACAAAATGAATATGTGACCTACTACGAGGAGTCAATTGCTTGCAATCACCATGGAACAACCATGTATTGTGGCCTTTTTAGCACAATGCAAGTAGCATCTAAGTGATGGTGATGTTTGACATTGCAATGTGCAAAAATGGGGAGAATGTATGCATTGTTGATAATTTTGGTTTTTGTGGATAACATACTATTTTGTTTGTATTGTGTTAATATCTTCCCCTTTTGGTTTTGATTACTATAACAGATATCTTTTGGTATGCTCAATTTTTTTATTTGATGGTGCTCACTATTCATGTGATACTCATACCATTGTGTTTGATTTTTTCACCAAATGATGCCAATTGAGAAAATTGCTAAAATCATCATGCCACGTGGACACTTACATCGACATCTAGGGATATGGCCATAAGTTGGCATATTTAGTGATTATGTGGTGCACAACTTAGCCATGTAGGCTTTAGCATCATTGACATGTCAAATGCATCTAGAATGCAAGCATCTTGAGCAATGATTATAATCTTTAGATATCCAACATGTGGATCATATTTAACACGATGAGTTATTTAGTGTCTTGTGCATATTGATGATATATAGTAAGTTATTTTTTAAACATGATTGCATCCAGAATATCGCAAGAATATTGTAAATTTGAGTATAGTAGATGTATGTAACATTTTTTTTGGACATCTTTGTGATTGTCATATTTGTGTCATTTTTATAAGCATAGAGATTTCATACGAAACAAACGTTTTAACTTTGGATAATAATTTTTGAGTTTAAAATTTAAATAATGAACTATCTTATAATTGGAATATGATCTTATCTAGCAATCAAATGGATCATGGTTTCTAAAGTTAGGAGAAAGGTGCAAAGGTCCTAATCATGCAATTTAAGAAAGAAGAATCAAACGACCTTGATTGTAGTTTAAAGAAAAAAAAATCTCCTGCTTCCCTAAGTGTTGTGGCACTATGTGCAACAATTTGATGTAATAGATTTGAATTTACATTAAAGATATTCCTTTTGTTGCCTGTAAAAGCGCTCAAGGCTTAGTTAGTCAACTGCCTTGGTAGACATGCAATCACCATTGATAAATCTTGAATGCTTCACTTGTCCTTTTATCTTATAGTTTTTGTTGACAGGTTCATGTGCAAGTCTTTGGAGAGACTAAACTTAGGAAGGTCGGATGATCAATGTGATACAACGTGTAATTTTGTCAATGGCTAATTGAGGGTTTAACAAGTCCATAACGTCGATTTAGTCAAAGAGATCGCCACTTCAAAGTTTCACTACAACCTATTGTAAAAGATGTCATTCAGTTAAAAGGTTTTTGTGTTAGTCTTAGCATAACTATAATTGGTTTGCTAATAGTGAAACACTTTCCTCTTAGTACGGTCTCATAGACACAGACTTTGTTGAACTGTGTTACCAATCTCATGTGCCATTGATATATATATACACACACCAACTTAATTACAACCTCTTTCTACTTAAATCCTCATGCATTTCATCCATCGGGTGATGCAAGTCTTGTATCTATTGTGGCTCTTTTCATAGTCTTGAATACTTAGATAATCACAAGAAGTAGGTGAAGGTTCAAATCAAAATTCCCTATGATATGTATTTCTTACATCCTAATTACTAATTCTTTCAAGATCAAAACAACTAATAATTAATAATTGCATGCACTACGCATGGTTTTAGTCATTATTCATTTTCATAACAGGCCGCCTTGCATTCATGCACTTGAATAATAAGTGCAACCTTTCTACATTTATATATATAAACAACTACATATGTATGTATATATCTTCCCGTTGATGAAATAATAAAATAATCAAGAATATTGAGAATATTAATCTCAAAAAGAAAACTCACTACATTTATTAATGATGAGTTAAAAAGTAAAATTTATATTGCAGACAATTATAATATATACAATATACATATATACGATATAAAATGCAAACAATTATAATAAATGTTATGAATTATAAAGTTATTATTCCTACAATATAAATGTAAGGTATTGAGGGTTCTGACTAATTTAAGTGCGTATAAATTTTGACTTTGGAATTGAAATGAGACAAAATATTGAAAAAAAATATTTTTATAAACACTTGGTTGGTGCCCATGTCAATTTTTAATACTGATTGTTCGGTTGGACACTATGGGGAATTGGGTGTATTACTTAAAATATATTAAAATAAATAGATTTATATTTTTTATTTGTTAATCGTATAATCATAGATTTTAAAGTTGGTTAAAAAAATACTTATGTTTAATAGTAAGAATTATATATATATATTACATTCTATACTAGTTAAACAATTAGGTTAAATTTTAAAAAAAAAACCATAATTCTAAAATTTTAAGCTTTAGAAAAATAAATATTTTTTTTCAAGAAAACATTCTTTTTAATGCTTTATTTGTTTATTTTATATTTTTACAATAAAACCATTATTTTTATTTTTAGTTTTTTATCTCAAGACGAAAAAAAAATCTAAAAGCATGTTGAGTTACTTTCTTAGCAATACTTAAATTTGTACTCTTTATTTTTATTTCTATGCTAAAAAGAATTTTTTTAATTTTTAAATAAAATTTTATTTATTAATAGATGGTAATGTTGATCTTTGTTTTTTTTTTTTACCAACTCACCTTGACATTAAATCTGAATAATTGAATTAAAAGAAGATTTTTTATATGGATAGCGGTTGGCATTGTGTTGTCCAAGTTGTATAGAGTGGTGGGGTACGTGGGAGACTTGCTATCGGGAGTCATCATCTATAGCTCAAGCTTGCAATTTGGAAAGAAGAAATGAAAGGTGAGAGGGTGAGCAGAATAGAAAAGTGCATGCATTTGCATGCAATCAATGCAAGGGGCTCCTACACTCCGTGCTTCATATATATATATATATGATTTATATAAATTTCATTTTTAAATATTAAAGTTTATATTACATAATATTCGTAATTATATTATTAGATAAAGAAACAGATTAGGATGCCTATTTATTTAATTGTTATAAATATATATTTTAGTATTTAATTTTTAAAATAATGTTTAAGTAGAATTACTCGATCATAAATATTATATCATTGGATAAGAAATAGTTTTATACACCTCGAGATACGTGTTAATTCATCTAATGATTATAAATATATATTGTGACATTTAATATTCAAAATAAAATTTACAAATATTAAGTATTTAAATAAAAAAAGTATTATTATCTTGAGAAATATATTTATTTTAAAAAAAGTTTATATGACAATACTTTATTATAAATATTATATCTATTTCTTTTTGTTTCTCTCTAAATAAATATTATATTCATTAAAGAGAGATATATAATCAGAACAGCTAAGTGAGTACGATTTCTCAAATACATTGAATTGGTCCAGCTATTGGATGGCCCAGATCAATCAATTCGTGTGGGCCATTTTGAATGTAACCTATCGCAGATTACTTTATTCAATTTATTTCTTATTTATTTATTTATTTATTCTACTGTTGTTTTTCTTTTTTTTCAATCATCAATTTGTTGATTGAGATGGTAAGTGAAAGAAACGGGTCTTTCCGTAAAAAGGACGGTCCATTTATACATATATGGTGGATATTAAATTCTTCCGGGACCAAGATAAGAGATCTACCTGAGATATTTGCATTTCCTATTAATACCTTATGTTTGGGATTTTCTTTAATTTTTTTTAAATATATGTTGTATTATTCTATATTTTTAAATTAGGTCATGAAAGCCCAAAAAAGTAAAAATTACATTTTGGTATGAAATTTGGAAAACAAAAAAAAAAACATACTAATTAACTTTATCCATCAATAATATGTGCAAAATAAAGAAAGTATACTAAAAACTTATACAATTATGACAAACTAATCTCATTTAATGGAAAAAAAAAAGGTGGCATAATTGAATTGAATTATAACAATGAAATTAATTTTGAAAAAGTTGTACAACACAATAGGCCACTAATTGATTTTAAGTAGCTCTCTAGTGTGCTTGAAGTGACAGTCCCCTTGTGAACTCCTCATGTTTGTGATAGTAGCTTGTAAGGGTATTCGTGGGTTGGGATGGGTCAAATTTAGGGTAAACCCGCAACCCAACCTAAACAGTTCGGGTTGAAAAAGTTCAAATCCAACCCAAACCAATCTATGGTTAAACCCAACCAAACTCAAACAGTTCGGGTTCGGTTTGGGTTGAGTCAGTTTATCGACTTAGCTCTAATTCAATATTTTTTATTATATTTTAATATTTTTATTACAAAAGAACTATTAAATTAAATATTTATTTTTAATTATATTTTATAGTTAACTTATTATACATACAAAAATAATATTATTTTTGAAATCTTCTTATTACTTTCATTTACATAAATTTAACACTAATAAAACTTAATGATGTCATCTTTCAAATTAAAATTCTTCTAGTATGAAATAGATGATTTTATAGAAAGAAAAAATAATTATTATTAGTTTTTGAAAATAATAGATGGTATTTATATAGAAAGAAGATTTGATATAACATAAATAATCATATCAATTTAAATAATTGCTTATAAGTTTATCATTTATATATAATAAAAATATTTCAAAAACTTATTTCATTTATTTTTAAAAGTATTTATAATTAAAAAAGAAGAATAAGTAAGATTGGGTTGGGTCGGATTCGTTCGGATTTTTAAGTATTCAACTCTCAACCCAACATAAACCCTTCGGGTTAAGCATTTTAAAGCCCAACCCAACCCAAATAACTAATGTAACTCAACTCAAAACAACCCAAAAGGTTTGGGTTGGGCGGGTTGGTCGGGTTGGTCGGGTTGATGAACACCCCTAGTAGTTTGTCTTTGTGCTCACAGGTTGCCAGTTTTGAGACACCTTAGGCTGATAAGATGTAATATCTTAAAGAGTTTAGAAATTCTCAAAAAAAAAATGTCAAAGTTTGCACGGCTATAACAGTAGCAATTTGGGTACAGAGTTTAGAAATTCTCTAAAAAAAATGTCAAAGTTTGCATGGCTACAGTAATAGCAATTTGGGTACTGTAGTAGTGCAGCCTGAAATGGAGACCACGGTACTGGTTGCCAGCATCGCGGTACTGCGATAAAGATACAAAATTGGGACGAAGACGCGGTATTGCGGTGCCAAAATGCAATACCACAGTACTTTGATTAAAAACTCGAAGTTTTGGGACACAGACGTGTAACTGCGGTGCCCAAAAGAGATACAGTGATACTGCCATTAAAAACAGTCTCAAATGCCGCAGTACTGGGATGCAATATCGTATTATTGCGATTGAAAGGCAAAAAAAAAATGGAAGATCTGAGTACAGAGTTATCTATATATGTGTAAACATCTCATGCAAAAAACCCTAAATACATCATTCTGTGCTGCAGCAAACCCTAATCGCGTAGTCTCCACCACAGTTGCACACCTCCTTCCCAAAACTAATACTAGCCGCCAATAGTTAAGTTTTCCTCCTCCCATACACATCTTCAATCAGATTTTCTCCAGTCCAGCTTCTGATAACAGTCTGGTGAGCGTTGAGAGAGGAAGAAACACACAATTGGTCGAGAGTTCAAATTACAACTAGTCTCCGAATAATAGTACCAAGGTAAGACATTCGTATCACGAAGCATACAAGTTTCCCATCATTCTTTCGTGTTTCCTAAAGTTATACACACTCTCCTGACGTAACAGAACCCTAAAAACACTTTGGACATCCATCAGAGGTGAACCAAGGAAGAAAGCAACAACCACTAAGTATAAAACCTTCTATCCATTCTAATACATGTTTTTGAATCCAGAGTTCGACGTGATGAAATCCTTCGTACGAGGGGGTAACGAGAAACCAATGCATGAAAGGTGCAGAGTTTGGGATTCTCGTGGGTATTGCAATAAGAAACACAGTAATGTACTTTTCTATATTGCAATACAGCATTACCGCATTAATGCGATTAAAAATCGTGGGATTATCGCAGTAACGCTTAGGCTACCGCTGTGACATGGTGTGTGTGTTTCATTTTTTGACTTTTCATGCACAAAGACCTTGGCTGTCACAATATCCCTATACTACGGTACTCAAAAGAAAATTACAATAACATGTGATTATTATGGCCCATTAGCATACCTTATGCGACATAAAGTAAGGCAACATTTGACTATGTGTTAAAGACATTAAATCATTATGTTTAATCACTAAAGGTTTAGGATACTTGACAAGCGGAATAGCAAAGCAAGGATTTAGAAGGAAGTGAGACAGAAACAGGTGGAAATGACTATACACTCTCTTTAATATTATTTCAATCTTGAATGTGAAACATGATTGTGTGATTACTGTTTTACGACCTTAGAAGCATACTAGGAATATTATGGTACTTGATTTCGTGATTGCTTGCCTACTTAAACAACATGTTATATGGATTTTGTCGTTCAATACTACATTAGTGATACGCCATGTGTGAATTTAATTGCACGATATGATCTAAGTGATGGTAGCATGATTAATGATTTATTAGCATGTTCTTTTGCTTACATAAACCATGATATTGAGATTAATCATGCATGATAGTGGTTAATAGATAACAATAATTAAGATTCTAACCATGTATTGGGGCGATGATATAGATACCGTGGTAGTAGTCTGGTACCATCGTGGGTATTTCTCCACCCTAACGGGGTGTCTATGCTATTGTAGTAATAATTGAGATGAGAATGATGATTAAGTGAGACCTAAGTTCTAAAGTTGTGTCATGATGAGGAATTGACCTTCTAGATGTTAATTCCAAGAGTTCCGACAAAGGGGAATACCAAGGATATTCCTTTCAGTCTTAATGTCGAAATAGACAATTGAAATATTTTTGAAACGCCTAATGAATTATAAGTGTTTGCATGTTTTATGTCTTTGACTTTAGTAACGTTTGAGATGTGTTGTTCATGATCCATTAGGCTCTTGAGCTAATCCTACTAATCTCTCTTTCAGGTAATCATTGAAGACACTTGTGATGACAAGTGGCGAAGGGCATTTTGGAGTCATGGTACACCTCACTGTGGAGGTTGTGTAGGAGTAGGATTCTATTCGATGTTTTTAGTTGTAGGGAGTGAACCTACCTTGCATTTGTTTTATTTGACTCATTTATTTATTGAAGTTGGCTATGGGGCTAAGTATTTGGTTATTGATTTATTTGAGTTTAGACCATGGGGCAAGTATTTCATTATGATGAGTTTTGTTTAATTATCACATCATCCCTATGTTCTAGACATGCATATTATTAATTGTCACGTTTCTGCACTTTGATGTTTTAGTTGGGATGGTTGTGATTAATGAGAAAGAAAGAATATAATCAATGTCCTAGTTTTCAAATATTGAAAGTTGGAGTGACCGCGTGTTTAACTTGATTATGTCTCGAGTTGAGAGACGAAGACGCCTAGTCAGTAGTGATTGTGACAAGATTTGGGGGTCCAGGTGTTACATAAGAGGATAGCTCCATCACACTTTGCTTCATCTTTTTATTCAGTGCATTCTAAGATCATTCAAGTGAAGAGGTTTTGACTGAGGCATCCAAATTGAGTTGAATTTACTTGTCCCAGCTTTGAGTAAATCTTGGGGCTCTTGGGAGGGGCATCCCCTCCTACATTCATGACATTTTGTCATCGTTAAGTGGCAAAATGGTGCTATAAAAGTGTTGGAAGTATCGCTTGTAAAGTCTATTGCTACTTCATCATCTCAATTGTCCTTTCCAAAACATTAATCTATTAGGATTTTAGCGGTGACTCCTTTTTCGCTGATGGCATCTCTCGTTATGGATGATGGGCTTTCGAAGAAGCTATTAAGACCTTAGGAGCAAGTTTATCAACAACGCTGAAACAAAATAAAATCAGGCTATGCTAGCACATCCCCACAAATGACAGCAATTGTTGGTGCAAAATTTGACCACTGGTAAACAAAATAAAAAGAATAAGAGCAAGGACAACACCAAATTGTGATGGAAAATGCCAAAAATAATTCTTTGTTATTAATCGAAAAATAATTATGTCACGCAATCGAGATTACAAAAATTGGAAGATATCTCTTTAAACTTTCAATGCATGACTATTTTTAAATGTGAGTGTGCTCAAGTTCCTCAAACATGTATCTATAGTTGTTTGTCTTCATAGAATTATACAGTATGATAGTTTCTATAAACTAAGAAGAAGCATAAAGCGTTGGGTACAATCGATCTTTATTGTAGTATTTTGATCAAATTGAGCAAGTTGTAGTTGATACCAATCTCAAACTCTTCAGTTGAGATAAAAAAATTATGTCATCTAGGTTCTCTTTGCGGCGGTCAAAGGAAGTTAGGCTAAAGGCAAAGACAAAATAGTTTTGTCTTTTGGCCTATGATGCATGCTTGACCTCATATAGATAACATGTTGTCGAAGCCTCATCTTAATTGTATGTGTGCTTGGATTTATGTTCCTTTCCAACACATTCTTAAAATTGTATTTCATCTATACGTTTCCTTGGACTCGCTTTCATTTTTCCATTTCTAGTAATGCTCTAATTAGATCATTTTTACTATGTGCTAAGAGGAGACAACACACTAGTTATTGTAGGTAAGATTATGTTTTCCCTAGGAATAGCTAAGATGCGTGTAAGCTAATTGAGATATCTAATGATTAAAAAATAACTTTAATTTGAATAAGAATTGTATTTGGAACAATGATGATTCTAAACCACATCCTTAAAGAATGTGTTTGCTAACTAAAAGAAAATGTTTCTAAAAAAAAAATTCTCATATGAATCGGTTGGATATAAGAAGATTTCATAAAAGTTAATTATAGGTAATTATGCTTCAAATTAGTACAAAAATATTTCTTGTGAGCAAATTTTATTTCCTCACCTCCCAAGCTGAGGAAATTTTGGAAGAACATATATGCTTGATTTTTTTAACTTTGTTATGAACTAAGTTGGTATTTTGTAAATATATAATTATCTTGAATATATCAATCATTTTCTTATTTTTTTCGATCACATGGTAATTGAAGCCGAAATATGAACTAGCTAGTGCTTGAGTAGCCAAGCAAACAAATGACCTTACATCTTTTTTATCTCTCCACATTTAAATGTTTATCAATATACGTATAATGTCCAATTAGTATCAACTAGGACAAAAATAAAGCATTGAGTCGAAAATGGCTAGATAGATAAATGTTTTGATTTTCGTAATTATTTTTTAACAGGAGTTACTGAATATTAAAAGCTTATTACACAGAATCCAATTTTTTTGGAACAAGTGGAAGGAGTGGACTCCTTTTGGTATTTTATGGTCATTCTTACGTGAACCAATTTGTCACGCTTCTTCACCACAGGTGGCCTCGAAAAGAGAAGAAGATGGGGCCAGAATTTGTTTACTTGCTGTCATGTTCTCCCCTAATGCTTGCTAGCTCTTTTCTTACTATTTTTGCTAATCAAACATGAAAAATGAAATCTTCGTAAAAAAATTTATTAGGACCCCTCACTCGACATCAAGGGCAACCTAAATGACACTATAACCCAATGAGCTATTTCCCATCCACAAATTCACCGAATCACAATTAAGATTGTCCATTCCAAATTAACATTTTGCTAACAATCTTTTCATTCAACAACTATACTATTACAAAAAGTAATACATAGTAAAGTTGGGTTACAAAACAATTTACAAATACTTGGTAAGTCTACTATACAAAATGACCTACACGATGGAGCATACAAAATAATGACTGTGGAAGACTTCGACAAAAATTTTCTCTTGTCGATTATGGTGACTTCCCCTTTTCTATCTAGAGGATCATAAAAAGATACAAGAAAAGTGAGTATAATTCTACATGGCTCAGTGAATAATAGCCTTGCATCATTAGTATATGCTAAAAAATTTGTATGTATGTGATGCCACATGCTAGAAATAGTTTGTGTATACAATCACATATTATCATGACAAAATACAAAAATCATGTATAGTATACCATATAATTAACCGATCTCATGCATGTTCAACTTGAAATCATCCCTACTCAACAGATCTAGGACATCCTACAAGTCTGGAAAAACTTCTCAATAGTCCTAGTGCAACCTTGCAAATCAAGAGCTATATTTGTACTAATTTGACCCTAGACATCCTGAAAGTCTAGATTCATCACTGGGCGGACCCAATGTAGCCTTACAAATAAGGAGTTTCATCTTAACGAGCCCAAGTAAAGCCTTGTAAACTCAGAGGTAGCAAAACATGCAACTTTTGGGATGTCTGATAAAACAATTCAAAAATCATTATTTCATGCAATTCTACATAACATAATTCTTGATGTAGAATATAAAAAGGAAATGTAAGAAAACCACTCACAGTGTAAAGGAATCATAATTTCTACTCCATCACAAATAAGCTAGTTATCTTATACAATATCATTGTAAACACAGTACCATAATCATGGTCACATCTATGATATTGTTATTTTCATGTTTTTCCAATCAAAATCTTCATATTTCCTTATGTCCAAGGTTATTTTGGTGTATTTATCTTATATTTAAGTCTGTAAGTGTGTAAAAACCCATAAAATTACAAGTTGAATCATCTTCATCTTGGCTAGGGGTATAGCATGCTACACATTGTAGCAATTCCTAGTTCGTGGCCTTTTCTTGGGTTTTGGGTTGAATTTTCTTTCACTTTCGTGTGTAATTTCAATAATTATTCCCCATGAATCATGAATCCGCATATGAATCAATTATTATCAGTGAAAAACTCTCATGTTAAACCATTGTTTCATCATTAAAATTAAATATGAACATCATAGAATATTAGATCAAAATTATACCATCTCAGGTCATGCAATAAGGTTGCCTTTGACGCCTCGTTATCACTTCTCAATGATTCATTCAGCTTTTGGTGTGTGTTTTTTCTCCTTCGTTCCCCTTTCAATCCTCACCACATACTCTAGATTTCCTTCCTTGGTTCTCTCCATAAGCTTCACTAAGTTGCACAAGCAAACATGTTTAGAATCAAAGAATAGGACTTGTATTTATAGGAAGGCTTTGCGATGGTTTTATTGATTTATCTTGATACCTCATGTTCCATTTGCTATGTCATGGACACGTGTTGATAATTAGCACTAGGGTCTGCCACATCATACTTTTCCTCATGCTAATGGATGTCATGTTCTACTTGAAAGATAAGCACAAAGGTGCTCATTGCCATGTTTGGCTTCTGAAAACAAGCCAATGCAATGCACTGCACCGTAGTAGTTATTGCTGCAATTTTCAAGATTTGTCCAAATTTTCACATTAGTTTCACTTTTACCCCCTTTTCCAACTTTATTACCAAAGTGCCTACAACATGAAATGTACCAAAAAATTGCCCAAAATTTTATACTTTTCTCAAAAATCAAATATTTTTTCTTATTTTCCACTTCAACAAGATCAACTACACATAGAATAATGGTACATCACCTTTATATTTTTTAACTAACGAAATATACCTTCAAAGATATATATATATATATTAAATAGCCAACATCAATTATAAGGAACTAGGAATGTATTTGATAACTAAAAGATTTTTTTTTATAAGAAAACAATATTTTCTCTAAGAAAGTTTTCTCAAAGAATGTACAGAGAAGACAAACATAAGAGTTTTTAAATTATTAGGTATTAGTGAGGTATTTAATTCTATAATTATAAACTTTTTAAAATTTAGAGCACAAAGGTATTCTCATAAAAAAAAAATAAAAGATTTATTTCCTCACCTATTTAACTATGAAAATGGTACATCTTCAATGTTTTTTTTTTTTATCATTCAAAGACGTTGTAAATAACTAATCCTCTTTTAAACATATTGAAAATGCTACATAAATTTTATTTTCAATATCAAATGTCACAATATACACTTACAGTCATTAGATGAATGGATACATTTTCAATATATATATCACCCTTTTCTATTCAACAATATTGTAACGACTCATATTTTTAGACATTAAGTCGATGGGTTCGACATATGTTTTCAAATATTAATTAATGAATTATAAATAAAAATATATGATTTTATGGCAATTGTGTTAATTAATGAGTGTAAAAGAAAAATAAATAATTTATTAATGATGGTGGTAATAATAATAATAATAAATATTTTATAGTGGGAGTTTGGTTAAAAAATGATTAATGAAATGAAACACGAAATGAATTAATTCTTGCATACATATAAAAATGTACACATATATATATATATATTTGTATGTATGTGTGTGTATATATATATATGATAATCATGATGTGTTTGGTTCGATAATAAAAAGAAGAGAAAAATGAGAAGATAATATTGAGTAGGTGGAAAATAAGAGAGAGGGGGGAAGTCTATCTTGGCATTTAATAAATTGGGACCACCCAAAATTCCCTATATAAGGCTTGCTCGTTCCTTCAAACTTCACTCAACTTGCTCATTTGGGAATGAAAAGGAAAAAAAGGGGAACGGACAGAAAAAAATGGGAATAGAAATCCGAGAGAAAAGGGGAGTTTAAAAAAATAAAAGAGGAAAGAAAATCTACTATTTTCTTGAGGATTTAGTGCTTTGAGTAAATTATTTTTTTTCTTTTTTCAATTCAAAATTATTATAAAAGTTATACATTATAGTTTTGCTAATGTAGTTTTCAATAGAAGCGTTAGCCAATTGTATAATCCAAAATTAGGATATGTTTTTATTAGGAATAAAACTACACAATATATATATATTATTGTATTCAAATCAACGAGTACAAGATAGATATATATTTTGTTAGTACTCATGTAGGCCTTAAGAATTTACATGATAATTGAAAGTCAACACATAAGGATATATCTATTAATATTAAAATTTTACTTGATGGGTACTAAAATGTTTAGAATGAAATTTTGAAATTAATAAGACTAAAAATAAAATTTTTAAAGGTCAATTGATATATTAAATTACATTTATGCAATTTGAGGATTAATGAATAAAATTATATATAAAGTTATATAATATTAAATAATATATATGCAATATTGTATAACATTATGAAATACTTATAGAAAAAATATATAACATAGAAAATAATTAATTTTTTTTCTTATTTACTATATTGTACCACTAAATTTATGAAAAGGGTTGATTATTATATACCAAACGTAGGACACGTGTCGACGGTATAAATTTTTGGTATTTTGGGTCATTATTAATGGCTTAATTGCGCCAATTACCTTGTTGACCACGTTGACCCTGTCCATCATATAGGTCAGCGAGTGTGCGACTTGGTTCAAGTTGACTGTATTGACCAAAATTGACCAAATCCATACCATAATTGATTGAGTTAATATTTTGATTGATCAAGGACCATAAAGTTAGATTTAAGCCAAGTTTCATGTAGATATTAAAAAACTACGTTGATTATGAGAGGTTCTAACGTTAGCAGGACACGATTGGTTACGAGAGGAGCACCGAGAGCTGAGCATCCTTGTGAGTAATGTTTCCTAATTTATCACTTAAGCTTGTTACTCAATTCATAAATGAAATGTTATTACATATTGTAATGCATTTATAATCTTTAAATAGGTTTTTAAATGAAAATGTGCATCGAATCTCGAGATCCTATGGTACATGTTAAGGTATTGGATGTGGTTAAGCTTGAGGACCAGATCGCGTGGTATCGAGAGGTACATTCTGTGCGGGTTCTCAATTGGCCCACTTACTGAGGATCTGAAGCCACCATACATGAGGTATGTGATGGCAGATCCTTATGATATTATGTGAGAATACACCTCACTATCTGGTAAGCTCGCTCAACTGGATTTATTATTGCCTTGGAGGTTAGTAAGAGCCCCTACATATGTATTCATCATTAAAACTATTTTTAAAATGAAAGGTGTACGACTATATTGTGGATTTAAAATTCATTAATTATAGCATTCACTC
>JAJIYU010001150.1:0-40028 GCA_030144865.1 Tinospora cordifolia | reverse complement strand
CTATTTAGAATAGCTCAAGCAAAGAAGAACTAGAACTAAGGTTGCCAAGAAGTAGGCAAAGAGAGAAAGCAAGAGGAATTTTCAACTCTTGTCTTTGGGATGAATGAAATGGGTGGAGTAGGGGGTTTATATAGGACCCTCTTCCAAATAGTGTCTCTATCTTTCCATTGTGGGATTATTCCTTCCTACACATGTCCACTTTAACATCTCAACAAATGAGATATTTTATTCATGAATGTCTTTCCTTTACACATTTCTTCTCTATGTATATTACCATCATATTAAACGAAATATTATTTTCATGAGTGCATCTAATTAATACTTTATACACCTACTTTTCTATATTAATATCATACTAAAAATACTATTTTCTTATTCAAATAGAAAAGCATATATTTACCCAATAATTCTATATGTCCATTATTAATAAATGTATATTCCTTTATACTTTTATGCTAACTGATTAATTGCATACCCATGACAAATATATATATATACATACATACATACATATATATATATATATATATATATATATGTATATATATATATATATATGTATGTATGTATGTATGTATGTATTTATATATAAATATATACGTATATGTGTTTTAAACTCAATTTTCGATTATTACGTCACTAAAAATTCAGGTATCACAATTATTACGTCACTAAAACTTCAGGTATTACAAATAATGCATGAAATAGAAAGACAATAAACACATTCCACATAGGAAAGAGTTTTTTAATGGCTAAATAGAAAGACAATAAAGTGAAGTGCCATAAGAAGGCCCTGTATCAACTAGTTTTAATGGCTAAAGGCAGGGAGACTCGACCATCATTGGCTTCTTGTCAAAGTTCCCACACGAAAGACAGTATTATTGGGTTTCCTTGGAAGCATTGCCTCAACAACTTCCTTGGCCTACATCTCCTCCACAAGCACACAATAGTATTCAATCATGTCGACATTAATCTATGTAATAACCTCAATGTAAGCTTGGTGCACTTGCCCTTGTGCCACCTCCTTGGCCCAAGCCTCGGTTGCAACATTAATTCCAGACTTGTGATATTCATATTTGGAGAGCAAGGATTCAAATTGTACATCTTG
The DNA here is from genome assembly GCA_030144865.1 of Tinospora cordifolia. NCBI lineage: Eukaryota > Viridiplantae > Streptophyta > Magnoliopsida > Ranunculales > Menispermaceae > Tinospora > Tinospora cordifolia. The sequence continues at coordinate 38,920 of JAJIYU010001150.1, read as the reverse complement.
AGCCCCACCTAGTCCTCTATCTCATCATTATTCTTCTCAGCAACAACAAAAGTGAAGCTTAATAACCATATCATTTTTGGATTTTTTTTAATTAGCCCTCCAAGAAAGAACATAATGCTTAATTAGTAACCACATGGACACCAATAGTTGCATAAAAGATTGCAAAGAAGAGGGCAAACAAACAAACAAAATAGCTTGGGCAAGAAAGAACCAAAAAAGAAAACCTATAATATAAATAAAATGTTACTTCAACATTGTTTGAGAAAACACCTACCAATCCCAAGAAGAACTCAATCTTCTAGATAATCTTAGCAAAGGATGGCAAAAAAATAACCTCAAAACTTCGATTCTAATATGATTCTTGTTTATTTTGTACATAGAAACATCCTTAAAAGTCTTCAGTTTCTTCCTTTAGAGGTGCTTAGTGGGCTCCTCCAACCTCTCTTTGGCATGCGTGACTAGTACAGTAGGAGTAACTAGATCTTTCTCCTTTAAAGCCAAGGTCTTCAAGGGTCTTGAAAAAGCACTTGGAGTTCAAGATCGAAAGCTCTCAATGGTAGAAGTAGCAATGGCAACCTTCTATCTTTTCTAGCACCCTCTTAATAACCCTTTGTCAACAAAAGCATGTTGGCCTAAGGGTGCAAGATCGATGCCACATGAGTCCTATCTTGTCTTGATGATTCCAAATATGTTATATATTACTAATATCTCAATTAGCTTGTTACAAGAAGTTATCATTGGTATTGCAATGTACAACCAACAAAGATTCAACATAAATCAATATGAGTCAAGACTTAAAGATTGATACTTAAGATTGAAGATCAAATTAAGGCCAAAGAAAAAGTCAAATGTACATTTTGTAAGGTACATTGTGAATATTCACACAAGCCAATTATGATTTTATACTATGATCGTCATTAGTATCATCATTGGTGCATATCATGTTTCAATTAATTTTCAAAAAAATGCACATATTTCAATAAATTGTTTTTAAATCATTGCACAACTTGTTTAACATGTTTTAACCCATTTGTATCCATTGGGTCTAAACATTATGGGTTTCAAATGTCAAATGTTTTTAGAATGAAACTTCAAAATTTACCAAAAAGTGGCATTCTTTTATTAGGTAGAAGCAAGACACTCCATTCAACTTGATACACTATGTATCAATCAATGCTCTAATCACATTAGGCTGCTATTGCGCGTAGCACGCTTTAACAAGAATAAAGAAGCACACTCTTTTCAGATTGATGTATATCAGGTATATTGACCTACTATTGAAAGTGGCACACTTCTTGCTTCTTGTGAAAAATCTCTTAGATTTTAATTCTAGGTCATCCATGAGTTCAAATGTGGCTTAATCTCACTCGTCCCTTGCTATAATGATTGTACTCGTCCTACCCATAAAAAGAGATCTTATTAAAATTTTCTCAACAACAAAAGGAGAGAAAACAAGAAAAGAACGAACAAAACATAAGACCAAAAATCTTTATACTCAAAAAGGATTTCGAAAGGGGGTTTTCACTTGAAAGAGATTAAGAAGGCTAAGAACTTAGTTTTTTTTAATATTCTTTGAGAAGATTTAAAGAGCCTAAAGAGGGATCTTACTAGTGTTCAAAGCTCATCACCATGGTGTGGATATTTCAATCCTTATTCAAGAAGTGGCTGTGAAAACTCTTGCTTATAAGTTTGATTCTTGTGCTTTTATTACATATTCATTTAAGAATCATTTCTAAACATTATTTTATGAAAGAGTTTGCAAAATCACATTGTCAAATATCTTTTACAAGATTACCAAGCTTTTATAAGTCACATTTTACTTGAGCATTCTTTAAAAGATCATTCTAGGTGACTTACACTTTGTGTTGAAGGGTTTTTAAACTTTATATCAATATTTATTAACCTTTTTCACCATTACTTTGAAGAAGTACTATGAAACTTAGATCATTATATCATATTTTAGTGGTTCATTGCATTGTTGCTGCCATCTCTTGAAACAAGCTTTAAGGCTTTGTTGAAAGCTCATTTAATTAGGTTTTGGGCTGGGATTTTAAATGTTTTAAATCTGATTTTTATTAATCTCAATGGAATAATATCATTAAAATCTCATTGCGCTTCATTTTTAGGTTGGTTGATGTAAAGTTAATCAAATACCGCTCTTCGATTAAGTTGGACAAGAGTTTCTTGAGTTCAAATAGGGTTATGTCTCTTGGGGACTAGTAATGAATCTAAATCCTTTTGTAGGAAATTGGCTTGTATTGGAAATAATCTAGCAATGTACTAGGCAAGGCTTTGAGTGGAAGACCTTGAAGTGCTCAAGGCAATTGTAAAGGCCTAGGAATTCTAACCTATTCCACTACCTAATCGTAAGCTAGTTTATGTGTGTAGAGTTGTAAATTTTGCTATAGAATTGAGTTAGAAATTCTAACCTAGGAGATTAGGTAGTGGAATAGGCTGTCAAGGTACAAACCACTATTAATATTTGTCTCACTTTATATTTAGCATTTGCATTATCATTCACTATACTTTGCATGGACAAAATCAATGACTAGCCTAATTGATAACTTGATGCTTAAAAAGAAAAAATAGAGCAATAAACATTTGATACACCCAATTCATCCCCTCTTAGATGTCTTAGAAAGTAGAGTTGCTAAGACCTCTTTTGGAGCCAATTTGAGAATTTTTTTTCCTCTTCCTCTTCATGGCTTTCTTTTTAGGAAGCTTGCTTTTTACCTAGAGTATGTCTTTAGCAGTCTTGACCAAAGATAGTAAGGATAAGAACAAAATACATCAAAAGGAGTAGAAATCACAAGATGATAGATCTATCGTAATTGATTTCTTAGCTCGGGGCTTTTCACATAAGTGTTCAATGTTTCCTTAACAAAACTTTTTCATTGATCAAGGTGGAGACCAAGCATCTTGAGCGGCCGATCCGACATCCCAAATTTTACATTGAGGTATTGACAATGATTTTCAAATATTGCAAAACTATGTTGGCTTTTATTTTTAGTTTGAATGCATTCAAACAAAACAACACACTTTGATCCTTCCTTCATGTTTATTTTAGAGAAAGCTAAGTTTCCATCTACAAAGAATAATTGTAATACACTTGGGGCATTGGTGGGACATGCCCCTATGCTTTACCATTAATTGAAACGGAAAAAGAAATCATAGTCATGTATCTCAGTGTAAGCTCTATCCATCTTTTGATGAGACCTAGCAACTTCATCATCTTTTCTTCAAAAACCCATTCCACCGTGTTGTGCACCTTACTCATATCTAGTTTTATTGTTGTGTGCTGGTTTGCTTTTGGCCCCCAGCATCCCATGCAGTGATACATTCAAACCCAAATAATACATTTTTTGTGATAAGGTAATTGGGACTGAAAGCACTTCGGTTTTTCTAAGTAATTTTTGGCATGAATTGTCTTATCTTGTTTATATTGGCCTTTGTGATAATCTTGTAGAAGACATAGCATAAACTGATGGGAAAATAGTGAATAACTATTTTGGATGGTTTATTGTCGAAATCAAACCAATATGAGCATGATTCAAATCTTTTCTATATGTTGCCACATTCATTCAGCAAGTCCAAACATCATCTCATGGCATATTCACCCATCGTGGTCCAATATTTTTAGCAAAATGTTGCAGACATTCCATCTAGTCCCAAAGCATTGGATAAATTCATTTCGAAAAGAGCTTGGTTTATCTCCTCTGCATCAAATCTCATTTCTAATAGAGAATTTAATCTTGACTTTATTTTCTTGAGAATTTAGAACACACAATAGTAACATCAGTAGACAAAGAGGTAGAAGATTTAAATAAATGCAAAAAGTAATTGACAAAAGTGTTGATGATTTATGCTATATATCTTCGGTTCATGTAGAAGGTGAGCTATGGATTCCCTTTTTGTTCTTTTTCCAATGTGATGTCTTAGCTGAAAAAAAAAAATCATGTTTTTATTTATCTCTTGTAACAAAAGGGACTTTTCCCATTGTGTTCAATAAGTTTCTTCTCTTGCAAGAAGATCTCCAATCTCTTTTTTAGTCCTCTTGTTTTCTTATGTGACTGTTGAATCTGTCTTAATTGAATGTTGAAGCTTTAAAAGCAGTTCATTTAAATGAATTTGTTAACATTGTTCTTCACTAAACATCATCTCCAATATTTTAGTTTTTCCAAGTAGTACTTGACCATCTTTGGACTACTTTATGCAAAAACTATAGCTTCTCCTCCAAAAATTAGATTCTATATAGAATGGAATAATTCGTCCCTTACCCAAACTGCTTCAAACTCAAGATATCAAAGTTCATTATCACCTTCTTGCTTTTTCATAATCATCCTTATCGATATTTGGTCTGAGATTGTGACCTAAAGGTTCTTTGTTTCCACAAAAGAGAGATCTAGGACCCATATTGTATTTGCCACACATTTGTCCAAACGTTGTACCACATAGTCTGGGTCCAACCTTCTAGGATATCATACATGTCACCTTTGTCTTCTAATCCGCTATCTTCTAAAGATACTCTATGTCATTTTATACTTTGAAAAAATTTTGGTTGTCCTCCGTGCTTCTCATGTGAGTAGATTGAAATTGCTTCGACTAGGTATGGTAATGTTGACATATTGCTTAGTAGTTTTAGTAGCTTCCAGGAATGAGCTGTGTATTTTACATTCAAGTCAACAAGAAGCCAATAAGATGTCATTTTGGTTTTCCTTCCTCAAGTATGTTGCGTGTGTTCCAAAAAGAAAAAAGTCTTAATGCTGATCCATACTAAGAATAAGGGTGGTAATTTGTATCATTGTGTCATAAACAAGTGATGTCATAAACGAATATAACTCATATATTATAAACTTAAACTCGACCCATTTATTAATCATGTCATAATCCTATATTTATGTACAACCTATTTTACTTTTATAACAAATTTTTAGAATTATTTTTTACCAAAAGATATTAATAAAAAAAATAAAACATAAATATTAAAATATTTAAAAAAAAAATTGTATCCTCAATATATTAATAAAAATATTAATTTTTAATTAACTTATTTATAATATATCTCTTAATTTATCTATAATTATGTTAAACATGTCATTTTTTAGTTTAACAAGTTAACTTTTTTATGACTAGAATTTTAGTCGTGTTTAATCATGTTAACCTATTTTGATCCAAACACATTTATGATAAACTCAAACCCTTTAAATACATGTTATGTTTGAGTCAAGCGAATGTATCATGTCATAAATTATCACACCTATTTAAGAATGATAAAGAAAAGAAAAACTTACACTCACCTGTGTCCCATGAGATATTTTTTTAGGTGTTCCGCTCAAATGTTTTCTTCCAAACAAGTTCTTAGTATTTGTGATAAAGGCATAATTCAACTTGCTTATAAGACTCTAACGTAAAGCAATCAACTCCTTCAAGAAATTAGTAGTAACATTTTGTGACTAATAAAAATTATCAAAGGAGTACATTACACTGGTTGCATATAAAGCCAAATCGTGAACCTTTCAAGTGCTCTGTAAACTTCTTAACTTCTTCTTGAGTTTCAGGTTTTTTAGGAAAGAATTGTCATGTACAAAAGAATATTTTAAGACCCTAAAATTGGACCTGAATTGGTGTAAATTTTAGTTAAGAGGGTTAAAACACGCATTACGCAGGGGTTTAATGCTACCCCCATCACTTGTATACATCTTTTGTAGTACTACCCCCTCTTTTGTGAAATGTTAGTGAGTACATTGTTCTAAATTTAAGAAATGTGATGTCTAAGCCATGTAAAAAGTTTGAACAATGATTAATCTCAAAATACATAAAAAAAAAAATTATTTAAGAACACATTGTGCAAAAACATTTAAAAAAAAGGTGTGTTTTGAGGATGCTATTTATGAAGTAAAAGCAAATTACAATTAAAAAGAAAAAACTTAACAAATTTGCATTGTCTTTTAAAAAAAAAAAAAAAAAATCAACCTCTATCTTTAACAAAAAGTGACATTAGTTTTGAGAACATTTTAAACCAAAACAAATCTTTCGTATTTTCAAAGTTTCAGTTCTGGAAAATACATCCAAATCATGGGCTAAATAAGGTCTTAAATTTTCAATACAAACCGTTAAAAGTAAAAAGAGGAACAAAAAAGCTTCAAAATTCAAAAGGTCAAGTAAAAAATTAACCTTTTGAGCATTTAAAGACAAATAGAGATTAGTAAATGTAGGAGCAACATTGGTGTTTATAATTCGATTTAAACAAGCTGATTTAGTGTGTTTTTACTTGAATATATATATATATATATATATATATATATTATATACGGTTTTGGAGGAGTGTTGGTAATTGGCATGCTAGCTAGCTATTTCTTCATGTCAACTTTGTAAAATACATACTACACATGACATCAGACAGAAGGAAGAAACCATAAAACTGAGAATAGTAGTAATGACATGATAAACATAGAATTTATATAATGACAAGCACAAACAGAATAATGAACCCTCTGCATCACAGAGAGTACATAACCAGAAGGTTACTGAGGAAAAAAGTGCCAATTAACCAACCTCAAACAGCACTTTTTTTTTTTTTTTTTTTTTGTTTCTGTAGATTTCCCTAAAACTCATAGAAGGCCACTCTACATCTTATATCTTACATTTCTCATGTTCATAATAAGCAACAACTTTTACTATACCAAGATACGGGTACTCATCAGCCTTGAACAAAATTGTTTTCCAAAACGGGTCCTGAAGCTGAGCGTAAGGGAAATAAAACCTGAAATTCACCTTTCATCTGCTTAAGGGCAGCCTGTACAAAGCATCAGTAGTAGCACCTTTGTCTTTTAGTTCCATTTATCTCAACTTAAACGGAGTCCCAAAAAACCCGAACTCAACAGCTCTCTTTATTACACAGTTTACAGCGACCAACTTCTGGAGAGAAGAAATTTTCTTAAGTCTCGGAAAGAGAATTTTCTTTTTCAGCTGCATTGCCCCCAATATTAATTCAGTGGTAAGAAACCAAAATTTTTTTATGATTGGTAAGTAAATTCATTCAAAAAAAAAGGGAACAATGTGATAAGTTTACGTCTTCAGATTGATGCTTGAGAGGACTTTCTTGCCATATGGACTGGTACGGAGTGCAGTAACGTGGGGCTTGATTGCCTCCACCAAGGTAGCACGAAGCGCCCCCTGCATAACGATAAGTATTTGAGTGAATTGTAACAAAAAAACATGTAAAGCACAAAAATTAGAATGTGTAACTAGAAATAGGTGGGCTTAAGTGGAAGAATTCTACCTTGGCATACTTGAGGGCTGCTTGGATCACGTAATTACCATACGGGTCCTGCAAAATTTGATCCAAATGGGAATTTTTTATGAATTCCTGAATGATTCGAGGACGACATTCATCACCTGCACATTTCAGGCATTTCTCAACTACATTGCTGCTAAATTTCTGCATCGAGAGGTATCCATAGTCACCATTTAGCTCATTTAGTACATTCACAATTGCCCATGGAATACCAAGCCCCAGAACAAACTGGATGACATAGTTCCTGCATAATAGAACCAAAACCATGTTATTGGGTAAGTTGGCCCAGACAAAGCCAGACAAAAAGATATGTGAAATAACAGAGGAATAGGAGGGTGGCTTGCACTTACCCAAAAGGATCTTGAGACAGGTCAAATGAGTTTGAAGTGATCTTGCTTATCAGCTGATGCTTCTGTTGACCATCAGAATGGCTTAGGCACTTTTGGAGAACACAACAACCATGACGATCTGTCGCAAGTTCAACACAGTGCATGGTTGCAGCCTCAAAAAGGAACTGCATGATCATAAAAGAAAAGAAAAAATTAATATCATCAGCATTAATTAGATGTCTTGGCCTTCCTGATTGATAATACAGAGTAAAGATGGAGAACACCAATGGAGCAGCTTGGTGCTTAAGGTAATTTCTTTTGCCCTTTTTGAGGTGCAGGGTAAAATTTCTCAAAACATTCTAAGCTCAAGATCAATTCCGCCAGATTCTCCGTAATATTCCCAATTCTAGCTTGATCACAATGACATAGTTTTCAACATCCAATCGGATCTATAATTCTAAACTGAAATTTCCAATTGAAACATCAATTTTTTTAATAGATTTTCAAATTAAACTGAATTAGGTGTACTACATAAACCTTTGAAAAAGAAATTACGTCTGCAAAGCAATAAACAAACTAATGATAGAACAAATAAATGCTAATTGCCCGAGAAAGTGTAGAAGTTTTTCAGCACGAATTCTTAAAGGCATAATTGAAAAACCACCTGGCAATTAGGAAATGGAGGTTGACAAGTAGCTTATGAAAACTCTTCACTGTCCATAGCTGCTATAACCAGAAAATTAAATTCAACCTAAAGCCTTTTGCTAACTGTATAAGGTTACCAAAATGAAAAAGAACACATCACAAATTTTATGCTGTCCGAAAGCAAGCTAACATAATCCTTCTCTTTTAAGTAGATTCATGAAACTAGTGATTAAGCCACAAGAAACAGAATAAAATGAAAAAAGAGAACACAAACAATGATATCGCATTTTGAAAAGTGTTGCAACAAAGTTAATAAAGCAGAAAACAAGTGGTAGTACAATGACACATTAACAGATTCATTGGAGACCTCAAAGAGAAGCATCAAATGTCATATCCAAAAGGAGCATTTTCCTAAATAAACTACAGTCTTCTGACTCAAACAGATTCATTTTAACATGGTATCAGAGTTTTACTTTCTGAGGGTCCTAAGTTCAAGTCTCTTGGTTAGCAGTTGTATATTCCCCATTACATGTTTAGTACTATGTATTCTTTAAAATGCTTTTGTTTCCTCAATGTGTCAGAGGGAACTACAGATGTAGGGCAGGTATAATGGAAGTTTGCTAATAGTGTAGCATACATTGTTGGCCTCCACTTATCAGCTATAGCTTTTAGATCTACTTGTTCCTCACAAAACAAATGCCAAAGAGAAACATAGAGAGATTCATGGAGTAAGAAAAGTTAAAGCAAAAGAAGAAAAAAGAATAATATACATATAAGAGTAATAGTACATTGCAATTAAGGACCTCATTCATGTAATAAGTTTATAGTTAATTGGAAAGAAATGAATAATTTGGTCAGACCATTAGAATAACTAGGCCTTGCAATACAATTACCGTAAGTTTTGCATTACATTGGGATCATGAGAAGTAAAAACTAAAATGACCTTAAAAATCTAGAGAAGAAACAGCTTAAGAGGCAAAATCAATTACACAACTCAAGATCTAAAAGGAAACCTCAAAACCAAGAAATGCCTCTAATTCAATTTGATCAAGTATGCAGCAAGAATTCATGAGGCCAACTAGATGACATGTGTTTGGAGTAGAGGCAAGAAAACACAATGTATTTTGGCAGATGCCCCAGATGGAAGTTATGATTAGTATAACAATAAAGGAACGAAGATGGCTCAAATAAAAGTAGATAATTTCCCAGGAGGCATGATATTGAAAAGAGCACTAAATTTTAGGATTTTTTTCCATTTCAAATTATCAGAAATTAGGGAGTAGTACAACTTATATTGTCTCCATGCAAACTTGGAAAGGACAACATTTCAAGATAGACATGTTACATCTACAAATGTACTGCCCAGTTTTGGCACAAGTAAAGGAGTGTACCCAATGGATAAAGCTCCTCTCCCCTCACTATGAGGACATCCACAACATTACCTCCACATGTGGAAGATGTCTCTTGATTCAATCTGATGATTTCCAAGTAACAATACAGCAACATCAAATGTTTCTTTCAGGCCCTGTACTTTTTCTTGCACAAATACAAAAATACTATAGTTTTTTCCCTCTACATTGTTAAAACTAGAACATAGTTCCATCACTACTACTACTAAGGTGGCCTTACTTGCTAGTCTAAAAATGGTAGAGGACAATGATATTGAAATTTTTTTTTTTTTTTTGGCTACCTCTAAGTATAGGTACGCATATAATCTCTACGAGAATAAGAAAAGAAGCTTGTTCTATTAGAGCTTAAATCTCTACTAAAAATAAAGGCTCATTTTAGAGTAGAGGGAAAGGCTGATTTAACAAACACCACCTAAATCAAGGACTACTTACAGCAACAACAATTGAACTTTACAACCCAAAAATAAATAAATAAATAAATAAAGTTTGCTACATTCAATAACATCAACCATGAGACGAGGTGTAGCATTCATTTCTAAAGTATAATGATGCAGTCAAAGAACAAGATTAGCTAGATTGGACAAGGTATTCATATGTGGTCAGATTGATGCTAAGGGGCCGGGGGAGAGGTGGGGGTGGGTTGGGGTTTCAGGGGCATACACCTTCAAAAGAGCCCCAATTTAAAATGTTAAATTTTGAAATCACAGAACTCCAATTCCATGATTACGCAGTGAATTAATCCACTAAAACTTAAATAATGTCATAAAAGATGAGACATCGTCAAAGGCCTAAAGCCCTATTGATAATGCATTATCTACTTAATAAGCTTGTCATGCTAGAGCTGAAAGAGTATCCTCCCATTCATGATCCCCTATGCTATCCGAACTCTTTACTTCACCCGCACACATTATTTTAGGGTGTTTAGATCTCTTAGAGCACCTAGCAAGTCCATTAAGATTCATGCTCATTTGATGAGGGACTCAAACTCAAGACTCTTGCTTCTTGAGGTAGATACTTGGTCATCACACCAAAGCCAAGTTGATGACCTACCCCCAAATATAATCAAAGAAATTCAGCTCCTTGAGATTTAAAAGGAAAATAGCATAAGCAGTGTAAATTAGAGTCAAGTTGTTCCATTCTTCACTAAAACTAAGCCCTTTTGTCTAGGGCCACAATTAGTTCAAATTCAAGACAATGGTAGAACTAGTTAACAAATTAACAAGATTTCTACTGGAGACACATACCAAACTTGCCAAAGGCCTACGTGTCATGAGGAAGCTAGAAAATATAGAGTATCAAGTGGTTGAGAAGCAAAGAATGTAGCAACGAGCAAGGTAGGGAGCTCATTTGCATACATGTCAAAGACCCTTCCAACAAAGGCCAAGAGAAAAACTTATAACAAGGAAAACTATATGTATCTCTCAATTTAAACACGTTGCTCCAATTAATTCAACACATAGCAACAAAACTTTTTAAAATAAAACATTAAACAAATTGCTCAACCACTTGAGTTCAAATCTCTCCAGGTAATCACATCTTGGTTGCAGTGGTTTGAATTAGAGATTTAGGGAATCACAAGTTTCAAGGTTCTCCTTCTCATCAAATCATAACAGAAAACAAAGGAAGTTGTTTCATAAGAATGGAAGTTTGAGTCTCTCCCATATTAATGGAAGTACTTATTCATTTCATGGGAATTTGAATCTACATCTCAGATGCTCCTAGCTACTATGATGGTCTATTGTGATCCTAATAGGCCTCTAATCTGTCAATAGCCCAAATGGCAGCCTTCTCATCTTCCAAAACATGCCAACAAGATCAATGGTTGGCAAGTGCATATACAATATATGAGCAAATTTATGCTCATGCATGGAAAAAATAAACATAGATTATAGATAGCAAAATAACGTCATCCAACAGCCCAACCTATTAATAGTTCAATCTTAGTTTGATCAAAGATTAAATAACTAGTCGTAAGCTTTGTATTGTAAGTGGGCCTAAATGAGTGTGTGTCAACTAGGTGCAACTAATCGAAAAACATAGGACTCTTTTTCTAGCAAGTGGGGTCATAAAGAATTTTTAGAAAGGAGAGGGAGCAAATCTGCAATTACATAAAGAAATTATATATGTGTGTGTGTGTGTGTGTGTTTGTCTATATATATATATATATCAAATGGAAATATATAGCATTCCAAAATGGAAACAAATATTCTCTCTAGTTGTCACATTCTAGTCTCTAACTTTTTTCTAGCAAGTAGTTTTCAATATGCCTAGCTGTCCTATGCTAGTTATGGAAGGAAAGGAATAGGAGGTTGTTTCATGACAAGATCAACCCAACGGGCAAATTGTAGGTGCAATCTCACCGTCTAGCCTCTTTTTGGAAGCTAACAGTAAAGTATGAAACAAGCATTCTTCTGGTAATTGGCACAAAGGATGGTGAAATTTTGTATAGATTGTTTGTATTAGGGGAGCCACATGAGACTTGTTTTTGTATAGATTTTACACATGCTCACACCTATACACACACACACACACACATATATAAGGAACGAAAATTCGACTTTGCCCCACACTTCAACCTTTAAAAATTAGAATTAATTTAAAGAGTTCAAAAAATTAAAGAGAATTTTTGTAAAAAAATTTCAACTAAGAAAAGTTCAAAAAATAATTTATAAATGTTACAATATGCATAACTTCTCTTAAAACTGATAAAACAAGCATAAATAAATACATTTTACATATAAAAGTATATATATATATATAATGGTTTTGAACGCGTATTTTAGCATAATAAAAAAAGAGAAATTTATCATCAAACCGTAAAAATCGTGCAAATATAAACCTTAGCTTGATTAATCGCTGACTCACTGGCCATTGCAAGCTTAATTATATTTGATCCTCTCTATCGATTACAATTGATAGTTCTCGTTTCTCGTTCTTCTCTCAATGTCTCCCTTCTTAGGCTCTCATCTTATTTTTCTCTTTTTTTCTTCTCTCTATAGCCTTTCCACTTGGCTACAACTCGTTCTTTTTTCTCTTGGTTAACCACTCACCAGTTGCATATATCTCACCTTCAATCTTCTTCATTTATAGAGAGAATTTTTTTCAATCTCTCTAATTATATAGAAGAATCCCTATGCACCACATAGATTCTTTCATAAAAATACCTTTTTAGAGCCTATTTTACAGTTTTTTGGCAAAAACTGTCCAAAATTTGATTTTAGGTGAATTTTGCCAATCTTTTCAAACATTTCGATGAAATTTTGTAATTTTAGAGTTTTACAGGTGAACTTCGCTTCGATTGTCCAAATTACCTAATTAAATTAGCTAATTTTCATACCATGTATGAATGTATATATAATATTTTCTAGTTTGTTTTATAAAAGGAAAAAGACAGCAAGAGAAGTACAATAAATTGAAATAGGGAGAAAAAAACTCCAAATGTTGGCAACAATCTCAAAGAAAGGTTTTCCCTATTTTGAAATCCAATATTCATAAAAGAATCTTAGCATACAAAATTTACAAATATTGAGAAAATTCATGAATGCAATCCACAAACTAGGATATTTAGGTACACCTGAACATAGTCGCCAAGGCTGACAAGCCCTTGGTTTAGGCACAATGCCCACTCAACTGAATGTTTAAATTGTCTTCACTTCTTTATGTGCCAAGGCAATTTTTTAAACCTAAAACCCACAATCTAGTTGAATAATTTTGACTTGATCTTTTAGGAGGGACCTTGGGCCTTACCCTTTGCTCTTCAACAGTGCCCCTTGCAAGTGCCTCCAAATATCCAATAGTGCAACTTTAATGAACTAATATAACTATGATTAATATTTCAACTACAAATTCTAATTAAAACATCTTAAGGACTATAATTTTGTAATGTGCACAGGTATAAATTATTTTAAGAATTTGGATGTTTTTAAAGATAAATTGTAATCTATTCACATACAAAATTCATTGTAATAACTTGGGCATTTAGATTCAAAATGGACCTTTTTTTTTTTTTTGGCTAAGCTTCAATATAGTCAATGTTAATGCAAATACATATTCAAGCTTTTTTTTTCTAAAGAATATATAATATGTTATAGATTTTTTCTATGTCATGCTTCACCTAGGCATATGCATTGCCTTGCACCATGAACCTAAAGTAAAGATGCACCAATGGGCTTGGAGTAAAAACCTTCTATGTACTAAAAAATAAAAATAAAAAAAAAACCTAAATCGTGACAAGGACCATAAAGTTAATAACAAATGAAGTAGTACTACTTGCAATGAAAATGCTAATCATAAGTATAATTTATGTAGCAAAACCCAAAAGGCAATCAACCAAAAAAAATGGAGAAAAATTGAAATGGGTTAAGTATGGTAATACGAGTAGGATATGTAATGCGTCCATAGGGATGACGTCACACCAAACGTCTTGCTTGAACTTTCCCAGCATCAATGATCATCTTTGCACTGGCCAATTTCGACATAGATTCGAAATAGAGCCTTCCATGTTCTCCTCCTTTCTACTGATGTTGGCCCACATTGCCACACAATCTAAGTATCTAACGACAGCAAAACTGTCTCCTCTCCAAAGCTTTAGAACCCTCGCTAAGTTTCCAGACTACCGTCTTCCCGAGCTCTAGGCTCCACGACATTCAATCTTCCATCTTCGGCTGGTCTATTTTGCACTCCCCCAACTACATTCGTCCATCCTCCAATTGGGAAAGTAACAAGCAAAATGCCCCACTCCTCTACATTCATAACAGTTACCGAATCTACTTTGCTAAGCCTTTTATCTCCTCTACAATTCTTGATTGCGACATCCAATCTTATGTCATTTTTGTTGATTGCTAATGCTCATATCAAGTATAAGCTTTATCTATCATATAAATTATTAATGTTTATGATACAAAAACATTTTAATAATTCTTTTGTAGTCACTATTATTGCAATTTCTTAACTTCTAAAGGCCACAGCTTGGGGCAAGTAAAAGTTATGTTATTTTGACCCCAAGGTCATAGCTTTAAATCTAAATTTAAATCTCCAAAAAGCAAGCCAAGGTTGTATGCATTAACCCTTTCTCCCACATGTGGATCACACCCTTATTCAGTAAATGTAACCTTTTATTATTATAGTAACATTTATATTTTTCATTATTAACACTTTGCCAATTTCTTTGAAGAACAAGATCCAAATTTTTCTAATTTGTTTGAGATTTTGCCTAAAGCTAATTTTTACTGAGGATGAAATTTGTAAATGATTTGCTTCCCGTGATTAGAAGTTAAACAACTCAAGTGAGTTAGCAATTTCAAATGATACAATTACCCAACCATTCCCAACGCATTCTCCAGTAGGGAGTGCTTGAAGTGTAGTTTATGGCCTTCACCACCATTTATAGTATTTGGGGGAACAAAAGAACAAAAAAGAATTTTATGGAACAAAAGGAGCCAATAGTTACAAACGGCAGCATTGGCCCACATATCAGGAATATTCTTCAAGTCTTCTATTTTTAAATGGATGTAGGTCATGCACAAGTGCAGCTATGTTGTCGCTGTTTTATTGGTTTTTCTCTTTTCATTTTCCTTCGCCTCTTCATAGTCCTCAAATAAATTCATTTCATGGGTTCAGGATCCACTTTGAAAATCGTTGGTCATTGTTCTCTCCGATCTTGAGAACTCATGTTGTTTATGTTCATCTTCATTCTTTTTCCTTTTGGTGGACTCTTCATTCTTTTTCCTTTTGGTGGACTCTTCACCCTTAGTACTCTAGCATCAAGAATTTGGTTAGATTCTAGTTGTCACCAAGTGGAATTCCTTATTCAGGATTTTTAGCACCAAAAAGTAGATAACAGTATGACCTGAATCTGACAACACCACTAAATTGTCACTATGGCATTAACTAATGCTTCAATGCAAGCTCATCTTCCTTCTTGTCTTTATAGAAACTTCAATTTATAATTACAGATCTCCTTCCATCTACTTAGTGTGCCACCATTGATCTTCTCTTACATGGCCAAACCATCTCAACCAACTTTTTCCCATCTGGGGTTTAAGCACTTGGTTCAATAGTTTGACAAATATATGCAAGACTTGAAGTTAAAATCCCACCACATAACACTTAGGGGAAAAAAAGCTCATCTCATTGCAAATTTGAACCACTTCCTAAGCTATCATTAATAGTTTCCTCCATGATTTCCAATCATTTTAGTCATAAGTTTCAACATATTCATCCCAACTGTAGCTGATTTTGTACGTATTGTTTAAATACCAGTAATTCTACTTCACAAAAGCATAATCAATTGCACTTTAGTGTAAACTTTGCTATAATTTAAGTAGAATCCATCTATCAAATCCTTTATCTAGAACCACAATGATAATAACAGCAGTTCTTCCATATATTTTCTCCATGAACTGACACACCCCTCTTTTTTCAATCCATTTTTACCAATTTCAATAGTATGGAGCGTTATAATACTAAATTTAGTAAAGCCAATTTTACTACATTGGGTTGGCTGCATGATGATGCTTCACCCATTTTGCTCTATCAGGCTAAATTAGCAACTATATCCTTTAAGTAGAAACGAAAGAAGATATATTAATATGAAAAAAGAACAGAAACATGATTACCATAAGTATTCAATGATGGATCCTCACAAACATCAACCCAATGACAAACAAAGGCGCCCAAATATGCACAACTGCAGCAAATTACACACAAGCCAATCAGTTTCTCAACCAATCCATCACTAGAAAACCCACCTATAACTTTGGAATAAGAAATCCAAGAGCTAGTAACCAAACAACCTCTTCAAAGAAACAATTCCCTGACCTAAAAATGTCTCAAATCCTCATATATCTCTACAACCAAATGCATTAAACTGCTGCACAGGAGGCGATCCTTGCAATTCTTTTGATCCTAGTAGAAGATTAAGGAAGATGAACCAAGGTGAAGCATTCTTCACAAGTTGTCTTGTGTAAGACTTCTCTCATTCTTAGAGACAAAACTTCAGTAATCATCTTTTACATGCTAGTAAAGTGAGCCGGTATAGCATAAGTAGTTAAGGTATTCTTAATTATCTTTCATTACGACAAATTGTTAAGAAATAAGTATTCCTGACTGAGGTATGAAGGTGTATTTGTTATGGATGTAATAAATATATTTAAAACCTCAGAATATATATATATATATGTACATACAGAAAAATCACACAGAACATACCACAAGTAGTCAAAAGTTGAAGGAAAAGCTCATAAACAACCCAAAATGCATATCTTCTACCAGACCAAAATGACAGCATAATCAATGGGATATATAGATAATAAAATGATAATTCTATGAAAAAAAAGTATATAAAAGCATGGATTTACAACAAAATATACACAAGTCAAGTCATAAAAGAGAAAAATTACAAGGAGTATTATACATAATGCAAAAGAAAGCAAAAGCTTTTATTGAATTTTTTATTAAGTTCACAAAACCAATCCTCAAGGCCATTAAAGCTAAATTGAGTACTAACGTAGAGTTTACTCCACATCAATTGAAGTTAATAACTGGACTAATCTTAGAGATTGGACCCCTCTTTAGAATTTAGAATGTAAGGAGAACTACTTAATGATAAATTTTTGTTCCTTTCTAATCAAAAGCCTTGGGCTTCTCTTTTGGGATACGCCCATTTAGGGAATCCAAGCCCTCCCCTTGCTTCTGTCGTACAAGAATCCCATACAAACAACAACCCAAGGGCAAGCTCCCGAAAGGGCTTCCTCCCCCTCAAACAAGGAGTCTTAACACACCCAGTTTCCTTCAACAAGTCCCTAAGTATGTTATCCCACCTTGGGACGAAAAGCTTATCCCCCTTGGTATAGAGCAGACCATCCTTTTCCCAAAAGTGACGAGTCTTGCCCTCCTTGATAGCTTTTAATAGGCTCCTAGCTACTACGTCATATTATAGACCCTCCTAGATCCTATGAGAAAGGGTGCTCTTAAATTGGCCCACAGCAATTATCTCATGTAGCTTCAAGCTCACAAACTCTGCTTTTCGAAGCCTTCACTCCACTCGAGCACGTCAGGAGTGAACTATTAACATGCTTTGTTGCTAGGCAAAGGTTGTTTCCACCCCTACTTGCCAAAAAGCGAGGCAGAAAGCCCCTTACTCGAATAGGGGGGTTGGGCTCAAACAAGAGTCCCACCCTCGCCAGAAGTGGTTAAGTGTCATCCTTCGATCTCAACAAAAGCTGTCGAACTCAGGAGAGGAGAACTGCCACTATCAAGCAAGGATAGCACCTTCAAGCCGTTATGTCCAGGGCCCCTCAACCAAAAGGCCCCTCAACCAAAAGGCCCTCCTTCACCCTATTCATCAGACTCAACAACACTTTCAGACTACTCTAACAACACAAAGGAGCTCCAAGTTAAAGAACAAATCCTCATAAGATGACCACTAAAAGTTTGATGGTTACATGGATAAAGAAAGCTACTCAGAAGAGCGTGTCCAATCCTACCTAGTTACGCCAAAGGCACATTAGACGACTGGAGGAAGTCGAGAGCTCCCCAGTCACAGGACTGTTCATAGCGGGGGGACCTGGTGAAACGGATGCACTGTAGGGGGGACCCTATGGGCGAACTATCCCGTGCTGAAATGAGCAGATGGCAGAGCCGAAAATCTCCACGAGCCTTGGCGCTCTAGGGTGAGAGCTACACTTCCCCGAAAAAACACTGGTAGAGGTAATAAAAGATTCCCTTTTTATGTGGAAAAGGCTCATGTCCATAATTATGATCTTACATACAGACAATTCCTCAATATCTAACCTCTCTCAGAGGCCTCTATAAGGCCTTATTTCATACGATTGTTAAACCATAAGAAGCATTTACACTAGTTAACTAGAAGAGTATATTATACCTCCAGGTATTCAGGCATCAAGTGTTGCAAGCAACGCTGCACCACATGATTACCATTGATGTCTTTTGCCAGCTTCACTATACCAAGCTTCAGCGAGGAAACAACCATGGAATATTGATCAGGAGTTCGAACGGTTTCAATCAGCTTTTGCACTGCTCTCGTTCTGCACGTGAAATATAAACAATATCAAAGAAGTGAAAACCCCATGGAATGCCATAGCAAGTATCAAGAGTTCAAAAAAAGCCACAGACCCATGTGAATCACGTGAGATTCTAACAAGTTCCCCAGGTTTCCTTGTGATTGCCTGAAGTATTTGCATTCTCTGATCCTCATTGCACACTTCAAGTAATTTTTGGACGAGATAATTACCAAAAGGATCGGTCATTAGCTCAACTATGTGATCAATAACCTCAGCAAAGATCTTATATATATCATCTGCATTTCCCTCAGTGAATTTCCTTTGCAAGAAGCGACAACCATGCTGATCTTTTGCCATGAGATAGATTCTGCCCACAACTTCTTCCACCGAGTTATACCTCTGCAGTGCGCTCCTTGAATTGTCATGCCTAAAATCCAAAACATCAGGTGAAGACTCAGAAGAAGTCTGACCATTTAGCTGAAAGGACCCAACTGATTGGTAGTTGTGCAAGTGGCTATCTGGAAAAACCTTCCCATTCAAGTGGTTGGGTGATTCATGGCATCCAACATAACCAGGCCTGATATCTCTCAGGGAGTTTAGACCATGTGACCTGGTTAGAATCTTTTCGGGAAAAACCTGTTTCCCTACATTGTCCAAAGATTGAATTGTAGGATAATTCTTGACAGAAAATGTGGGAGAACTATGTGAAGAACTGCTGAAAGATGATTGCTTCTGATTGTTCCCAAATGGACAGCCCTCTCTGCCACCACATAACCCAAGAGCACAGTAATGACAAAATCTACTACCAACCGGCAAGACTTCAGCTGGTTCAAATACCTTCTGACTTGCAGCATTAACCCAAAATGGATCTTTATGGACTTGCTCTAACTGGTAGGGGATGGGCAATTCGAAATGTGGTTGTCTCCCAATCCGAGCTAGAGGCTTTTCTTTTGCATTCAAATTTCCTTGAATTGGATGGCAAGGTCCAAATCCTTGATTCTGTAGTTGCTGCAAATATAGGTATTGTTGATGCATTCTTGTATGTGGGTCATCCATGTGCCTCAATTGTTGTGTTTGCATTAAAGGAATAGAGCCCCTTGCATCCAAAAAGTACTGCTGCTGATATGGTGAAACCGAGTATTCCACTGCAGGAACTGGTACTGGAACAGTTGGGATAACCCCAAAAGTATGTACAGCATCAGAAGCAAGAGATACGGGCCCAGAGTAGACTGGAAGAGGCTGTGGTCGCTCTCTATAGCCACATGAAAATGTACCTAGCAACTGGGCAGGACCCAATTTTTGCATATTGATTTCTTGACCATTCACCTCCAAATTGAGATCACTAACAACACCATTTGATGAGGGACTCATCATGCCATTAACATTGAGTGTATGGGGTGAAGGAGGGGAATGCATTACCAAATTCCGAGAATTTACACTTGATAATGGCTTCTTCAAATGACTATGAGGCTGCCCTTCCAGTATATATGATGTACTGATCGATTCCCCGGTCCCTTCAGATATACACAATTTTGTGAATGCAGATGACAAGGATGGATCATCCAGGAGGCTGCAGCTATTTCCATCAACATTCTCAATGGATGGTCCCACTACTTCTCCATTTATTTGCATTCTTGCTTCGGGGGAACCTTGAAATGAACCAGTACGTACAGTGTTTGGCATTTGAAACGATAACCCATGATAACTTTTGTTCTTGCCAGGGCTTCTTATTTGAGAAGCTTGGTAGAAGTTAGAGAAATGGGAGGATGGAGAAGAATGCCCATTCTGGGCATCTTCCTGTTGATCCATATCTGGTGAAACAGAGTCCTTGGGATGATGATGGTTCTCAGAAGTCATATTTGGTATCTGACAAAGAAGCATTTCAATTTCATCATAGTCCTGTTCAATCCTTCCTTCCATCTCTTCTTGAGGGACAAGAAGAAGTTTGAAACTGTTTGACACTGCCTAATGAAGCCAGCTCTACTCAAAACTCAACAATGCAGATCCTCCGATTACAAGTCCTTCAATCAAAAACATAGCAACCACACTTTATCTCTCAGCAGCATTCATGACTCATTAATCTTTTTTATCAAATATAATTCTAATTCAACAATCTGGTATAAGTGAAACACAGACGTTGAAGAATAATCAAATGTATTTGTTTTTAAGAAAAAAACAAAAGTGTCAATAAAATATAAATCCCAACATTAAGAGAAACGAGTTTAAGAAATCCATTTGCTTCAGAGGCAATGTAGATTGTACAATGGCAAAAGAAATAGTTTTTCATCTTTCCAATCAATTTCAAGAAAGCCCAACAATCGGAAGTGAAAATCGAAATTCTCCGAAACAACTAAAGCCAAGCATCCGAGAAATTTTGCATTGACCCATTAAATATCCTGTCAAAAAGAATTTGTTAAACAGATTAGCAGGTCAATGCCCAAAACAAAACGACGATTCGGATGAACTTACGGTATCTTGTGAACGAAGCTAAAGCGTCGGCACTCGAATTTCACGTCAAAAACAAGAACAAGAAAATTAAAATAATAATAATAATAATAGCAAAGAATCAGAATTGCAGAGTAGAGAATAACACAGATTTTTTTTTCTGAAAAAAAAAGGCAAAGTGAAATTCAACAAGCTGATAAAAAATATCTAAACCCCTAAAACCCTGATCATCAAATATCGAACCCAATAATAGAAAAGGCATATATCTTTACCAAAAAATGCAAATTTTGCAAAAATAGCTAAAACCCATTACCCGATAAGAAAAAAAAAAAAAAAAGATCAAAAATCCACAAGAAGAAGAAGAACAGATTACACCGAAAGAAAGAGAAAGAGATTGAAAGATGAGGGCACGTGAAAAGGGTGGTACCAAGAGACAGAGGCGCCGGCATTAAAGAGAGATTAAGCGGCCATTCTTGGTAGAGGACAAAAGCTTTGGATGTTCAGAAGGGTGTTTTGGTAAAAAATTATGAGGAATGCAAGAGAAGAAGAAGAAGATGAGAATGAAGATGAAGACGATGAGAAGAAGAATCACAGAAAGAGAAAGAAAGAAAGAAAGAAAGAAAGAAAGAAAGAAAGGGGGGTTGTCAATGGCCAGTAGAGCACAAGAACATGCCACCATAACAACACCAACTACATTGAAGCTATAGCATACATACCATGCATGGTTTTTCTTCCCTTCCCTTCTTTCCATTATTTTTTTATTTTTTAAAACATTTTTTAAATTTCTAATTTTCTTGTTTTTAAAATTTTAAATTTTTTATTATTATTGCTTCCTTTCCTTTTGCTAGTTTTTTTTTTTTTTTTAAGGGCTAGATTTATTGGTTTGGTATGGTTTTGGTGCTAATTTTTCTCTCATATATGTTAACCATATAGCTACTTAGAATATAATATAAAATATGGCATGGTATGACACATGTAATGTGATGTAGCCTTTTCATTAAATTGTAATGTAAGTTTTTCTTTTATTTTGATATGTTTTTATATGTCCCAAGTTGGATATTTCTACATTTTTGAGAATTAACTTTTTTTTTTTTTATGCATGCGTATAAAGCCGTTGGAAATATCTCATACATTTTCACTATGAAGTTAAAAAGAAAAAAATTGAGTGTGACAAATGAGAAAGATTTGATTGCACTATTGTCAGCAGTATAATGAATTTGTGGCATGTGGACAGTTACAATATCAATATATAGCCTTTTAAGGTGTATTTCAAGTTATTGAAAAGTTAATATTTTTAATCAGTGAGATCAACATCAATAAAATTAAATTAGATTTTTTAATAAAAACTATAGTTATAATAAAAATTCATACATACATATACATATATATAATTCACTTAGAAAAACATATTTATTATAGGTGTTACACGTATGAAATGAAAATTGCCCATGAAATTTGTGATAAAAATAAACTGTGCCTCATTTTTTTTTTTTTCTAAATCAATGGTGAAATGTTGGGGGTTTAAAGATTTTTCATTTATGTTCAATTCTGGATGATGAGAGACATACGAACAAAGACTTTAGAAAATATTACTCAATTTCGCTAACATTTCAAACAGATTGAAAATCTGCAATTTTCTCAATAAATTTAGCATAAAAAAAAATAAAGAAAGAGAAAGGCTGACATGAAGAATTAAAGAAGAAAGAAAGGGCAAGAGCTCACTATCTTTATTTTGATGGTTACAAAGAGTTAGAATCCTTATAAATTTGTAAATGTACCCTAAGATGTAATAAAATCTCCACCAAGCCACCTAAATAAGTGGGTGTGGTTCAACTAAAATAGATATCTATGGAGTGTGTGATGAAGTCCAATTTTCAATAGATAATTCTCCCTTTTTTTTCTATCCTTTTTTTCTTTTTTTATTTTTATTACATATTTTTTAAATACGTAGAAACCAAAATACCCACAAAATTGGGAATAAATTTAGTAAATGAAAATAATAAATATTGATAATAATGGTAATAATTATAACGTTATTAATAATAAAGATAACAATATCCACAAATGATAATAATAACAATATTTTATTATCATGACTATAAAGAAATAATATTAGAATTTGTGACGACCCATTTGTTTAGAACACCAAATTAATGGGTTCGATATATGTATTCATATGTATTTTTTGAATTTTTAATAAAAATACATGAATTTTCTCTAATTTTATCCATTTATTTAAAAGAGATTAAATTAATTAAAATATATAATTTTTGGGAAGAAAATACATTAATTATTGGAAAAAAATGTAAGTTTTAGGAAGAAAATATGATTTTTAGAGTAATTATTTAATTTTTAGGAAGAAATAATGAATTTTTAGGTCATTATTTAATTTTTTGAGAGAAAATTATTAATTTTTGGGTAAAATATGTAATTTTTAGAAAAATGCATAAATATTAGAATTTGATGTATATCTAACAAATTTTGAGAAAAAAAATAAAGGGCAAATGAATAATTTACAAAATTAAATAAAATAAAAATAAAAGAAATGAGAAAGAAAAGAAGAGAATGAGGAAGAAAAAAAAATCTGGATTTTTTAGCCCAAGGTGCACGACCCACTGAAAAGGGTGCACGGGCTCATGGGCTCGTGTGGCCGAGCCAGAGCACAAGTCATGGGCATGTGCTAGCCAACCAAGCTCACAGGCCTTTCGGCCGATGTAAGTTGGGTTTGGTGCATAGGCCGGCCTGAGCGCCTAGGCAGTCCACTCGCCCAGCTCCCCCTTCCCCCTCCCTTGTTTTCTTCTTTTCCTCCATTTCCAGCCATTTCCACCATGCAAAAACAAAATGGCCCCCTAGTTTGGAGCCATCGTTTGGCCATCCAACAGGACCACCAGTCTGACTTCTAACCTTGGCCGTCCAACAGCGTTGCCAGTCTGACTTCTAACCTTGGCCATCAGGGCACCTTACATGACAATCCATGAGCCACGTGACAAGCCATTTGGTCATGCAAGGAGCCTCCCACCATGCAATAAAAATCAAGAATTTCTATAATTTTTGCATTTGCAGCACCCATCTTCAACACCCCATATCTCTTTCTTCCCAAACCCATTTTGCCTAAAATTACTTTCATTGGAAAGCTTTCACTTCCCTTTACAAGACAATGTCTTCCCTTGCTCCAAACTTTGACCATTAGAGATGAAAACGACCACCAAAGTAAGTTATTCAATATAGTTGAAAAGCTGCAGTAGAGAAATTGTGTTTATCTGAACTTTGGAGGGATGGTTCCTAGTCAATCTGAGATCAGTTTTTGAGGTAAAACACTTTTTTTCATCCTTGTCTTGTGTACTTCAAGTTCCATTTGTTGGAAAACAAAAACTAGGCTCTTGAATGTGAGTTACAAGGTGCAAAAGTTGACTGCTTGCTAACCATGACAGCAAAAAGTGTTGTTGGAGCCAACTTTGGGGCAACGATTGAGGTTGTTAGGAACATTCAATTAGGCTGAAACTTGGATTACTTAATCCTCATACTTGAAGTTACAAGAAAATATGAACCTCATACCCTAAGCTTCTATAGCCATGATTTTTTATAATGCAAAGTTGCTTCATTATATAAGTATTCTAGCACTTGGAAAAATTTTAGAGTTTTGTTCGTGCATGCTAAATGTTTGAGGCTATGTTTGGATAGGATTTTAGCCAACTTTGCTCACTATTTTGAATGGATCTTAATAGGTGGATGTTTTATAATCTAAACACTTATAATAGGTATAAGAAATAGAGTTGAATTAGTGGTTTAATGAAGGAAAATAAATACTTGAAAATCATGAAAAAACATGAACATAGAAAAATCTGTTATACAGGGGAGACTTTGGGGGATCAATTGATTGACCAAAACTTGATATTTTAAGCTAAAATTTGGTGAAGACCTTATTGAGTATCCCAACAACAAGTGTACCAAATTTTGTCCCAATCTGAGTTGGTGATGTAGGCCAATTTACATGAATAGTGCTTATGTCACATGAAATCTGAGAATGAAAAGTTATTGATATCTCACTTAAAAACCCTATCATATAAAGCCCAAAAATCCTAATCTAAAATTTTAAGTGAATATTTAGGGGGCTTAGATCAAATCCAAAAAGTTTTACACAAATCTGATGCACGGATTGATCGCAAAAAATTAAAAAACTTTGTTGCTTAGATGGAGCATAAAGCTAGAAATTTGACTAAGTGTGAAAAATTGAGGATTTGACCAAATTTACCCAATTTTGACTTATTTTGACCCATGTTGACTGAATTTGACCAAAATTGATCATGTTGATTAATTTTGACTAAGTTTGATCAGTTGATCAAATTTGACCAAGTCAAATTTGGGTTGACGCCGAGACCGGTTAGGGATAATGGAACTAGATTTGAGTCACATTTCTCAAAGGAACTGAAATTGAGTTTAAAAAACGCAGATTCTAGCGTATAATGTGGGACTAGGCCAAGTATCAATGAGACATTGATATGCCAAACCCAAGGTGAGTAGTTTAATTTAGGTATTTACTTTAATTTATATTTCGTGCATAAAACATGAATGAATGAGATGGGTTTAATGGTTTCATGTGATTTTAATTACATCAATTTGCTTGAAGTATATATAGATGTACACTGATAATAAGATTGTAGGCTTAAGGTTGAGCGCAAGGTCAGGGTACATGATGTAATTGAGATTAGACTCGAGTCCGAGTGTGGGTTAGGACATATGATCAATGCGCCTAGCTTTCGACTCGCTCACGTGACAACACTTGAGGACTGAGCGCAAGGTAAGGGTATTTGAGAAGTTCTTGTGTGTGTGAGAAGTTCTTCTCTCAAATTGGGAAATTAAGTTGGGCGATCTTCATTTGCACTAGTACGTGGGGGGAATTGCTGTCGAAATTCTGGAAGAAAGCATCACAAGGTGGAAGTAATTTTTAGAACACCCTTTTGTTCTTATTTAAATTCATGGCATGCTCATTTTTTTTTTTTTTTGTGTTTTTCACTGAATTCAAAAATTATCAATTTCAATTCTAGAATTTTAAATGTTTATTTCAGTATTTCAGTTTTGATTCATGTTTGAGTAATCACATCATCCATGACATGTTAGTATCATGCTTAGGCTTCTAAATTAAAGTATGATGCATGTTTTATGAGTGTTTCATGAATTGACTATGTATATTCTGAATTTTAGTTTGATTTCATATTTTGAAGTTTATTTTATGAGATCATTATATGAGAATTAATCTAAGACGATGGAGATAATAACCACATACCATCATAGTGGTCAAGGTGATACTATGAATGTTCTTTTCATATGAGTTAGGTCATATGATTTTCAGACCTAAGTACTTGAGGGTCGTGTACCACTGGTGGGTCACCATGTGTAACGAGTTGATGCCGACATATGTTACTAACGGGTTGATGTCGAGTGGGCCCTATTTAGTTAGTTAAGAGCATCAAGGGATTAAAGGCCCTTTTGGTCTGAGATTCGACTTTAAAAAATTGTTGTTTGAAATATCTAATAATTGCAAGTGTTTGAATTATGATTGTGTTATGAGTTTGAATATGAAATATGGTTGTTCGAAAAGGATCCACTGGGCTATGTGCTCACTCCTTCCTTTCTTATTTTTCAGGAACATGAAATCCATGGAGCAGTTGAATATAGATAGTTTCTTAGAAAGTTTCTACAGTATTATATTTTTTAGAATTTTTAGGGTATGTTGCCCAAAGTTTTTATGCTTTTCTACTGAAAAGTATTTTGAAGACTTCCGATGTAACTATTAGTTCTTTTTGAAGAGTTTAGTACTTCAATTTCTATTATGAATAAAATAGTTTGAATTTCTTTATCTCTTTTAATTTGCCTTAATTTTATTGAAAATTTTGCATTCTTGAATTTTATACAAAGGCACGATATATTGAAAAGAAAAGAACAAGTGTCTGTCACTTGTAATGTAGCACCGGCCTGACCCGCCGTTTTGTTAAGTCCACTATCAAAAGAACGGTGGCAATGTACACTGCTTAAAGATATGGGGGGTTGAGGTGTTACAATAAATGTATTTTTTTTCACTATTTCACCCTATTTCACCTATTAGACCATTTTTAATCTAAAAATGTTATTTTTCCTCAAATAATTTTTGTAAAATTATTTTAATTAATTTTAGTGTATTTTAACCCTCCAAATTAATTTTAATGATATTTTTTATTATTTCTTCCTATTCACTATTTTTATTGTTTTATGCATTCTATTTTTTGCTAACAAGTATATGCTTATAAAAATTTTGATTTATCATTTTTTTCTATTTTTAGTAACAATATGTTTTTTCTAATATTTCTTATGTTTTAGAGCATGCTACCTATTTTTTTTTGTATTTTATTTTTTCATTAAGTCAAGAAAATACTCATTTTCTCCTACCCTTATGAACTATGTTCTTAATCATATTCAAACATGTACTAAATCACATAAAAGCGAAAACAAAAATTTTTGTTAATAGTTTTTACATGATAAAACTTTATTTACAATCACTTTTCTACAATCAAACCATGATTATAACAAAACTACATACAGATAATAATCTAAATCCCTATACATGTTTATTTAATGATTATAAACAAAAGTGAAGTTTGTTATTTAAGTTTAATGAAATAAAATCTAAATACGAAATATTTTTCGATTTCTCTAACTCATATGAATATGCACTAACATGTAGGAATGGTTAATCAGCATAAAAATAAAGGGTTGAAAGAATATACCCTAACAATTTGGTTTCTTGCTATTTTGTTCTCCAAAGACGAATTTCTCCAACTCGTTGTGTTCTTCCTCTCCTTTTGGGTCATGATGATGACGGAACATAAGGTTAGCTAATCCATTCAATGGACACCATTCAAGACATCATGAAGGAAAAGAGAAAAGAATGAAAATCAAAGAGTTGGAATTTGGTTTTACTTCTCTTTGCTTCTTTTCTTTAGTCGGATCTTTGATCTTTGGGGAAGGTTTTCTTTTTTTCTTTTCTTGTTCATGTGTTTGTGCATCTTGGAGAGCGAACCCTAAGAGAGGATGGCCTTGAGAAGATGTGAAACCCTACAACATGGCTAGTAGAGAATTCAAGAGATTTGTGGTTTTTGGAAAAGTGGGGGAGAGAATAAAGCCTTAGGAAAGTGTGTGTTTTGACAAGTTTCTTAATTTTTCTTATTTCTAATTTAGTTTAAATTTTTAAATTTCAAATTCCAAGGTGTGGGCACCATTTCATATTGTGTATTCAGTGCTCCTATGTCGCTTATTAATTAGCTTCCAATTCCACATAGTGCACAGATGTCAGTCTTTAATTATTTGAGCTACTAGGCCACTACTTATACCATATGATCTTGTTTTGGCCCATGATTTGAATTATTTTTTTTTTAATAATTTTTTAATCATTTGGGTGCTCATTTCAGTTGTTATTTATAAGAAAATATTTAATAATTTTTGCGTATTTATTTCCTATATAAATATATTTATACTATCCCCTATATGTCTATATGAGTATATTATTTAATTCACCTAAACTTTATTAGTTTAATTCTAATCATTTTTTTACAATATTTTTTAAACATTTAATTTATTTTGTTCTATCTTATACAAATTATTCTCATATTTCTTTCATAATGATTACTCTTGTGTAAATTACTCCTAGGTGGCAAAATTACCATTTTTCCTAAGTGCTTTACACTTCAATGAACTTATTTATGATTTTGTGTATACTTATTCTTAAAAATTTGAGAATTTTTTAAGGTATTATAAGATCATAAAAAGAATGGTTGAAAGCACGAGTAAAAACTGATAAAAATATGACCCAAAATCACGCTCAGACGATGGTCTTACATCTTTGGGCCCAAGAATAAAAATATGATTTCATGTGAGAATTCAGGATTTCTCATACTTATATCCCTAGATATCGAACAAATTAACATTTTCTAATAACCCATAATACTAGGGAATATGATGGTTTTAATTCAAAAAATAGGGTGATAGTAGTGTAATATTTATTATTTTACGTGAAAATCTATAATTTTATGTGATTTTAAACTCTATGAACAGATACACTCTAAGGGAACTAGGATAAAAGGAAATATGATAATTTTAATTAGAAAAGTAGATGTCTAATTGTAGAATGCTCAATAAAATGGCTGAAATACTAAAATTTTGATGATATTTCATAGATTAATTGTTGATTTTGTGGACATATTGAATGTAACATTACTGTGATTAGTTTCTTGTATTTACTTTATATGTTCTACATTAAAATTACGTTGAATCGCGTTTATGTTATATTTAATTACATGAATTGTTAGTTTTAGAGTTCTTTTCTTGGAAATCTTATCATTACATGTGTGGATATTTTTTTTAAGTTTGCGAGGCTTTACCTAAATTCGAAGTGGTTATTGAGCTTTAGATCTATGAGGCTGTGCTAGGTCCACTGGCTTTCAAGATGTTCTAGCTCTATTGAACATGTTATAAAGCTTGAGATTTGTAAGGTTGTATTAAGTTCATTGGATTGTATCTTAGACTCTCAAAATGTCATGGGTTTATTGAGTACAATTGGCTGCAATTGCGACGTACATGATATCGTAAATTATATGTATGATGTATGAGATATTTGCATTATTTCCAATTTCATCGTGATATTATACTATTATAGCTACCACACTAGTTTATTGGGATTTTGACATTTGCTTGCATACATGTTCGGAAATAAATTGTTGATGCATGTTACAACTCAATGAGCCACATTATACTATACTCACTTTTACTCTATACTTTTAGCAATATCGAGTCTAGATAAGAGAAAGGAAATTGCCAATGAACAATGTTATTCAAGTGTTTGTTCTATTTGCTCATTTTCTTCTACTTATGTGAGATATATATTGTAGATCATTTTGTATATCAACCTGTTGTATTTTGTAACACTAATATATCCAACTTACTAATTTACTCTCAACAACAATAGTATTATTTTAGATGTTGAATAAATAAAAATTATCCCTTTTACTTCAGTTTGATTTTAATAGTAAATGCTTAGTTATAATTTACTAAGTGAAGGTGTAAAAACAACTTGTTAGATTACGGAACCTATCGACCACCCTTGAGGTTGGCAAGGGATCCCAACAATAAAATTTAATCTTTTATGTTTAAAAGGTTAACTATCAGTTTAGTATTTAAAATTTTATATTTGAATAAGATCACAGGGTAAGAAAAGGAAATTTTTATTTTATTTAATTTTTTGTTTTTAAGAAAGGAAAAAAGTTTCTATTAATAAGGTAAAAAATAATAATAAGATACAATGACAAGGTTACAAAGGAAAAATGTTAATATGATAAACAAAGAAGTTTTTATTTAATAATAGTGTTAACATTTGGGTCAAATAAATACTTGAACTCATGTTTTGTATATGTACCTGAACTCTTATTTCATCGCTATAACATTTAGGTTAAATAGAGGTGTTAATATTATATTTACTTACGATTTATATATATTGTTGAATCCCTTATCTCTTAACTATAACTTTTGGTCAAGTCACTTATAACATTTATGATTATCTATGCCATCTGAAAATATAGTGCATTATTTAGTCCCTCTCTTTTTAGGTTTTGGTAGGTAGATTAAATTTTTTAGTATGGATAGAAGCCAATACTTTTTTTTTAATCTTGTTATTTTAAGATACAGTTTTTATTATATATTCATTATTAAAAAGGGATAACATTATTGTATTAATTTTACTAGGGACATTCAAGGGAGAAATGATTCTAAAGCTCTAAAAATTTATAAAATACAATTAACACATAAAATTTTGGTTTAGATCATTTCATACAGAAAGAAGCTACAAATATATATATATATATATATATATATATATATATATATAGCTAAATATACCACAAAAGTTAATGTTACTTTCATAGCTAAAAGTAAAGTGTCTCTATTCTCACTTAAATTTTTATAAGCCTATATGACCACATTCTTTCTTGCAAAATACCCTAATCATCTTCTTCCTTTTTTTATTTTCCAAAAATAAAAACTAAATGCAACATCCCGATTCTCAAATCTTTCACAATTGTCTTAGTCGACACACTTGTTTCATAGTTAGAGGTGTATATGCAATCACTCTTGCTTTTATCATATTTAACTATTTAAGAACTGGGATATTACTTATATCTCACATTACTAATCTTCTTGTTATACTAGGTCACATCCCATAATATATTAGAGTGAATAAACAAATTAATTCATAACTTGAATAATCAAAACCTTGGGATAATATATATTAATTGTAAAAGACTTTAAATCAACATCAATATTGACATATAGAAAATAAAATTATCAACATTTGGCCCAATAGCCAACTCCAATGAGTAAATAAATAAATAGTAGGACCTATGGCCTACAACTGCAAAATAGAAAATAAGCTTCTACTTCTATACATCCTCGCTATAAGACATATTAATAATAATAAAAGGACTCCTCATTACTTATTAGCACAAGTATCTTCAATGGTTGTCATTAAGATCCAAAAGACTATCCTCGGTTTCCCCCTTTTCTAGTTTGGGATATCATCTAGACGTAACAACCAAAGGTCGATTATCCATTCGAGACCCTAATTTAGGAATGAGGTCTCAATTTGACCCTCAATCTCATCTTACTTCTATCATCGGTAATGATAGCAGTATCAAAACCCATCGTGGCTTGGAGGCACTTACAATGATACTAGATCATTGTCATAGTATGTAACACCCGGAAAACTGTCATAGTATGTAACACCACGGAACTTTGCGAACGTGTCACGTCGCGAACAAATAATTTGATAAATAAAATAAAACATTCTTTAGCAAATAAATAGCAAAAAAATAAAAATAAGAAATAACAATTATTAAACATATGCTTAAAAATTGTGGCTTGAAAAATAAATGAAAATATTACGATGCCTGCGAACACGACGATAAAAGAATTATGAAATAAATTAATCACGAGAAAAATAAAATGAATAAGGAATGATATATTAATATTATTATATAAATCAAAGAGATTAATACATATGTATATATATGAACTTACAAACTTACAATAAAGACTAGATAAATAGGATTAAATCAATATGATTAGATTTTATAAGAAGGGTGCATGTAAATCAACATGATTAGACAAAAAAATAATGAATAAATAAATAAAATAGAAATTTAGAATGTAGAACAAGTTGAAGCTTGAGGAAATATTCATACATGGAATGGAAGGATTATAAATTATTAAATAAGAAAAATGATATCAGTGATATATATATACAAACTTATAACCATGTCTTAAGGTTTTAAAATGAATTATAATGTTTAGAAAAAAAAAAAAAAAAAAGAGATTGAAAGGTGAAGAAAGGGCCAGAATCATCTGTTTGGGCGGTGTTGGAGTGGCTTACGAAGGAAGAATGAAATCGGATGAATTAAAGCAAGCAAAGCTTGTTGTTGCTGCTATTACCACTGGACGGAAGCTGGGCATGATGAATTTGAGGATTCGAAAACAGAGCTACAATGCTTTGTTGTTGGTGCAAATGAAGAAGAGGGGATCGTGCATGAAGATGACAAAAAACAGAGGAAGAGGCAGAGCGTCATGAAGAAGAATGAAACGAGGAGCAGAAACGGCAGCTAAGAACAGAGGAGAATGAGCAAAGAACGAGAAACAGAGCAATAGTGCTCTGTTGCAGCTACGGCTGCCATTGCAGCAGCAGCTGCTGCTACAACCGAACAAACAGGGAGCAGAATGGAAGAAGAAAGCATGCAGGGGAGTGGAAACAGAGCGTAATTGCTCGGTTGTTGCTGCTAGACAATGAAGCCGAGGAATAGTTGCTGGTGTCGTCCCCATCGCTGCATGCTACTGCTGCTCCGAGCCATCGTTGCAGAACCATGGTCTGTTGATGCTGCTGCTACGGACGGTGAAGATGAGTGGTAGTTGCAGAACCGAGAAGTGTTGCTGCTATCGCAGCTGGTACTCTGTGTTGTATGGTTGCTGCTGCAGTGGGACGAAGATGAAGGAACCAGTTGCTGCCGTGCTAAAATAAGAAGAAGATGGTGGAAGGAAGCTGGAAGAGAAGAGGCTGCAAACGGATGCTGAGTGTGATGATGATGAAAAGTGTTGCAACCATTACTACCATTTCAGTCTGCTGCTACTGCTACTAATGCTGCACGTTGTTTACATTGTTGGTTGAGGAACGAAGAAAGGAAGACGTTGTTGTGTTGCACGAACAGGGGAAGACGGTCGGAGGTGATGAGTTGCAGACGGGGTAAAGTGAATAGGAGAAGACCTGGAGCTGCTGCTGTCTTCACCGTGGAACAGAGAAGAGGCTTTGAAGATGAAGGTGAGGCTGATGGCGTGTGGCTGGTGGACGTTGCATCTGCTGCAGCAATTGCAGCTGCTGCTGCTCGGCTGATGTTGATGGCTACGGATTGAAACAAGGGAAAAGAGGAGGACGAGCTGCCGGTGACCGGTGAAACAAGAACAGGGGAGAATTGTGTTCTGTGGTTGTTGGTGAATCATAGACCGAGAAGGAAGAACAGAAGCTGCAATTTGGTGGTTGCTGCTGCTGGTGTCACCGGACAAGAAGAACACAGGACATGGACCAGAAACAGGGGTAGTGGGTGACCGAGTTGAGTGGTAAGAAAAAAATGATTTGGATTTTTGGATTTTTGGATTTTTGATTTTAAGCATGCAAATTCAATAACCAAAGTGTAATAGGATTTATTAATATAATTTGAATTAGATTAATAAGAAATTTTATAATATGAATTAGATTAATAAGAAATTTGAATTAGATGAATATATTAGTGTGTATTGATTAGAACAAAGAAATTTTATAATATTAAGAGTGAAGAATAAAACTAATCAATGTACTTCAAATAATTTAAATCTTTAAATTAAGTAATTAAGAAAAAATTAGAGATCATCTATGCAAATACTAACTCATTCAAAGTAGGAGAACAAATAAATAATTATTTGTAGTAGTGCTATAAATAAATTTAGTGGAATTCCAAGGATAGTGAGAAATTAAAGTTGTCAACTCTTAACAAGACTAAAAATCTGATCAATAGAAGTCTTATTTTGTTCGTAACTAAATTAATCATGATATTAATAAAGCATTTAAATTTGCAAAAATTCAGTTATTAGAACTCTAATTACATGATAAAAGCTTGTAAGTAAATTATTAAAAATTGTAACTTTAAATCAAGGAAATTTAGAGAACTTAGAAGTTATTTTAATTAGAATGTATAAAATTATAGAATTTAGAAATAATCCAAAATTAGTTGAAACAAATATTTAGATTTTATAATTATCTTAGAAATTATTTAAGCTTAGGAATAAATTTGAATGAGATTTAATATGAATTAAGAACTTAGAAATTTTTATCGATTGTTAAATTTCAGATTTGACAATTTTATAGTATTGGAGTTCTCAAAGGAAAGCAAGGAGCCCTGAAGATCGACAAAACCAGGTTGGCATGACTTTCTTGCTCATTTGTATTATACGGATTTAAGATTCAAAGCATTTGTTTGAATAGTGTTAAGATTACTAGAATTTTGTTAAGGAATGGATTGAACTTGTTTGGCGTGCTTGGATGATGGTGTGATGATTTATTTAAATTGTGTCTTGTTTATTTATAGCATGCATTAATAAGAAATCATGCGATTTAGATTTCATTATTTATACATGTGAATAGCTTGCGTTATTTGATTTATTTTTCATAATATATATGATGGTTGGTATGATTGGAATTGTTTGCAAAACTAAATTAAGATGATGGATTATTAAGAATCCACGTACCGGTACAATTGACGAGCCTGAACCGGATCGAGGTGGCATCTTCTATATATCACTGTTTAAGGTCATCGAGCCACAAGGCAGATCGTAGGTATTCCCAATCGGAGCTGACTGTGACAGCTCGAAGTCTTTGGGAGATTGTACGATGCTACAGTAAGTACACTCTCTTAGACTGTGATGTGAGCATCGATTTATTTTAGATGGTTATTGGGACCCTCTGAGAGTAGATTGGATTACAGGGAATACCGAGAGGCATATCAACCCTCTTCCGGTCCTAGACTACAACCAAAACAAATGAATATTTGAACGCCTAATGTTTGAAAGTGTTTGTAATGTTTTGGATTGGGTCTATATAATGTATGTGATGTGTAGGATCAATCCACTGAGCTTTCGAGCTCACTCCCACTTTATTTTTTAGGTACAAATGAACTTAGAGTACTATAGCCTACATCAGAAGACTCGCACTTTGATTGGACACCTTACGGGGAGGTCGTTCGGGATAGGTGACTTGAAGGTTAAGTTTTACGTAGTTTAATGAGTTGTTTTAATGTAATTACTTTGGTTTTAACTTAATCGTTTTATCTTTAAATGAATTTATTTGTGTAATAAATTTTGGTTTGAAAGAATGATTTTAAGGATTTTCGCTGCACTATCGATGATTTGTATTGGTTATTCCAAATAACAGTGTGAGGAGCCTTTTGATGTTTTATTTTGATAAACAACTACCCAAACATTGAATTAAGAACAAACATATAATGACGTTAATTTGGGAGAAAAAGATTTGAACAGACAAAATTTTCTAGTAGCATCTTGTTTTTCGTCGGGCGATGATCCACACGTGATGTAACACGTGAACGAAGGTCCGATCGAAATTGGGGTGTTACACAGTATCACCATCACCGCCTCAGTACGTGATTGGATTTCTTATCATCTTTGTTTAGTGAAACTACACATTTCAAAGTTTATTATACTCAATAATATCACAATTCAAAGGCATAAATATAATAAATTATTTTGAAGACACATAACCATATATATATATGGATCATCAAATTCAACATTTCATAATCATATCCCATCATGCTTCTATCATTCAATCGATATAACAAATAATCATGCATGAAATCAATCAGCCACTGTCGTAACACCCTATCATGTTTCTAGACAAGACATTCAATATAAACAATAAATCACCTTCCATCTTTAAAACTAAAATAATACTAAAGAGTAAAGTACTCATCTCCACCTTCATCGTTGATTCCCTTGAATCCTTAAGTTGATTGTTGAAAATTATCTCGAGCCTTCACCTTTAAATATTAAAATCATCAGTCTTAGGAACTAAAGTCTTCTATGAAGTTTTAAAACATGGTTTAATGATTCCTTACCCAATAAAATTCATAATGTATCAAGGATGGTTATTAGAGAGGTAAAAACATTGATTTACCTCTGTGTACCGCAATACCCAGAAACATGAATAAAGACTCGAGGGGTAAATTTATCGCATTACCGTGGTAGTCCATAGCATTATTGTGGTAACTAGAATACATGGTCCTATTCTTATTGCACTACTGTGGTAATCCTTGGCACTATGGCAGTAACCAATGCGTTCATCTCTTTGCACGAGTCTGCACTTTGACACACCATCGTGGTAATAACTTGAATTATTGTTGTAACTAAAGTGTGATTATGTAAATGCAATTCTCTTCTTTCATTCGTTCATTTCTTATGATCCAATCACTCTTATATCTTCAATTAACTATGAAAGTATGAAGGTTGGACGTTAGAACAAGATAGAATCATTATAACTTACCGAATCTCCCCCTAATAACTCGTTGATGAGTTATAATGCAACAACTATTCTTTAGATCCCTTTGAACAGTTCAAGCTCTAATTCTCTTGTGGAAAAACCAATCTGTATTTCAGAGATTGCTAAAAGATAATTCTCATGAAGTTGGGGAAAGAACAGAGGAACCCAAAATCATAAGGACGACAAATTACCTTGTATACTGATTTGCCAAGAATCTATGACCATAAACTCACATTTTTGGTGTTGTTCTTTTGGTTTTCCTCTTGTAGAGCGTCTTGGGAGAGAAAGTAAAGTTAGAATTTGAGGTGCTGGTTTAGAGTTAGGATACGATTAGGACTCTTAATGAGATGGGACTAGGATTCTGTGTTGTAATCCTAGTTTAACCTCCTCTTATTTATAGAGGGGCACTCGTTTAGAGTTAGAATAGGATTAGGACTCTTAATAAGATGGGGCTTGGATTCCTTGTTGTAATCCTAGTCTAACTTCCTCTTAGCACGTAATCTCATCCTTATTATCTTAACTGGACCTAGCAAAGCTGTGGGTGGCGAGTTTGATTGCACATGCACCAAGAGAGAAAATTAGAATTTTCATGCATGCTATGTACTATTGCGGTAGTGAATTCATTGCCATGACAATGATTTTTTTTAGGCTGTTACATAAAAAGAAAAAAAGGGTCACGGCTGCAAGTGTAACTCATAATTATTTAAAAAAAAATAGTTGTTGTTATATTGGGTAAGAAGAGACCCTATTCAATGTAAAATCTGCAATTTTTTTCAAATATATAAAATCTATTTTTTTATATGTATGAAATAAATAAATGCCAATAAATGCTATTATTGAAATTCATTTTATCCTTTCTAATTTTTTTTTAAAAAGAAAAGAGCAATAAGAAGTGGAAAAAAAATCATATCAAAAAAGCAAATTACTTGAGCAACAAATTACTTTAATCTTTAAATACAAAAATTAATCAACACTACATCAAGCAAGTATTTTTTTTTATATTTTTTTATATTTTTTCTTGAAAATAAATTACATAAATTGATTATTATTATCTCCTCCAATTAATTTGCACATAGATATCTGATATATGTATATAGTAGTACAGTTCCATTGTATATAAAAATTAATGAAGGGGCTGATTGTTATTATATATATATATCTTATAGATATTATATTAGACATTATACTATAAGATATCATTATATTTAATTATAGATATTATACTGTATCCATTAAGATATTTCTGTATCTTTTATTTTCTTGCCTTTTTTACTATATTATTCAACTATAAATAGTCTTTGTAACATGTAATTCAATCATTCAAAATTCAATATAATTCAATTCATATCATGGTATCAGAGCTAGGTCCTATGTAATTTTTTTTTTTGGCAATCCACTGGCTAGTTGGTCGGCAGAAATCAATAAAATCACGACTTCTTTGTGGGATCTGTGCTTGCCATCCACACTCAAATCCGTTTGTTCGCCGACTCTCTATGTTGAGTTCTGAATAGTGACTACGATCATTCTAAAATCCTAACATTTCAGTTCAACCACCGCTCCTAGATCTCTAGATCTGAATCCAGATCTGTTGCACTGCCCCTTTCTATTCTGCACACCGTTTTGCCATCCGTCAGCCATTTTGCCGTCCGCTGTCCGTTTTGTTGCTGCCTACACTCTCACAGCCGCTCCTCTCTGTTCTGCACACAGTTCATGGTTGTCGCGTTTTCTGTTGTTGTATTCGGTTGTTGTTCATGGTTGTTGCATCTTCTGCCCCATCTTCTGCTTGCCACCATTGCTTGCACACTCACCATTGCTGCACCACCTCCACTGCAGCACCGTCGCTGGTCGTTCCGCCCCTGCGCTTGCTGGCTGCTTCCTCTGCACTCCGCTGTCGCTGTCTCGTTCTTCTGCTGTTCCACCGCTGCTCTGTCTCTATTTTCTATCTGTCTCCGTCTGCTCACACACACGCATGCTGTAACACCCCAACCCCCATATCATTAAGCATTGGACCATCCACCATTTTTCTTGACAGTGGACTAAACCAAACGGCGGGTCGGGCCGGTGTTACATTACAAGCGACGCACACTTGACTTTCTATTTCAGTCATTTCATGCCTTGATCGT
>JAJIYU010001149.1:0-38523 GCA_030144865.1 Tinospora cordifolia | reverse complement strand
TATTATTTTGGGAGATGTATATGAGTGTGTTATTATCTGAATGTATCATCAGAACAAATTTTAGATTTTGTGGATGTATGGTTATCTAGATGAAGAAATATATGTTTTTGTATAAATTGATTGTGACTATCAGGCGATTTAGATTGGTGACATGTTGTATTTTTAGAGGAGACTCTGTCAAAAATTTTAGGAAATTGGTAAATGGGTTGGGAAGGCTTACAGGGTTTTCTGACATGTCAGGGTTCTGACATGTTTGAGAATCCTGTGCCGGTCGTGACGTTACCTGAGAAGGGGTCACGACAATGGGTGTGCTCTATTAACCCTTATGAATGGCATATTGTAATAGCCGATAATTTTGTACAAAATTCAATGAACGAAATTAAATAAATTCGAGTATGAGAAACTTATAATATTTTTTAGCATAAATTATGTATACTCTAAGGTATAAAAATAAAGTAGGCGCAACTTTAAAGTATACAAATTGAATAATAAAAATAAATAGAAATATGTATATATATATCTATGTGTGTGTGTGTGTGTGTGTGCGCGCGCGTGTGTGTGTTACATGTGTTAAATATATGTGTATAGAAATTAATTAAGAAATTATATATGTATATAGATGATAATGTGTAATTATAATAATAATAATTTGAACGATTTGGTATTTCGACGATCGCACTTGCATGCACAAATAAAAAAATAAAAAATTGACAAAAATACAAAACAAAACAAAAAAAATGCAAAAACCTTAAAATGTGTTGCTTCAACTATAGCTGCCGAAATCCAACAAATATGAAATTTTTTATCTTAAAACACCCAAAAATTATGAATCCTGCCCTTGAAGACTATATATAAACTGTCTCGCCCTCTCATCTTTATTCATCCCAACAAGAACTGATAAGACGTTTCTTGCTCTCTCTATCTCTCTTTTAACATCTCATTTTTCTTTATTGAGTTGTTTTAAATAGTCAGTGGAGTAGTAGTAATGGAGTGTTATACAAATCTAGTGTAAACAAGGGCAGAGATCTAAAAAGAGCTCAAAAAGGTTCACAATGAAACGCTTTTGAGGTGAAGATGATTTTCAAGTTTTAATTTATTATTTTGATTTAAATAATGTTTGCATGAGTGTTATGCTTTCAATTCCTTGTGATTATGCATATCATATAGAATATGCATTATTAGGTTTGCATAAATAATTATGCATAATTTATG
This sequence comes from Tinospora cordifolia, assembly GCA_030144865.1. Classification (NCBI taxonomy): domain Eukaryota; kingdom Viridiplantae; phylum Streptophyta; class Magnoliopsida; order Ranunculales; family Menispermaceae; genus Tinospora; species Tinospora cordifolia. The sequence continues at coordinate 37,311 of JAJIYU010001149.1, read as the reverse complement.
ATATTACGTTACGTATTATAATGTTGCTATATTTTCATTAATTATTAATGTTTACATTTAATCGTTTTGTTTTACATTACTTAAAAGATTAATAAAGATTACAACTACATATGTATCACTCTGTATTTTAATGTGATACATAAAGTAATTTAAATAAAAGTAAATATGTTTTAATACACGTACTTGTATAGATTACGTATATAAATACGTGCAATTACACATGTGTATTAAAAATTATACGCTATGTGTATAAATTAATTTAAATGAAAGTAGTTATTAGAAAAAAATAATTAAATAAATAAATGTATAAAAAGAAGTGATGAAACACATTAATATAGAATATATATATATATATATATATATATATATATATATATGTATATCTTTAAGTTTAAGAAAGGGGGTAAGTTAGTTTGGAAAAAAAAACAAAATACAATATATTATATATGTGGTGGTGTAGTTGGTTGGGAAAAAACAAATCAAATTTAGCATATATTATGCAAGTATATGTGGATGATGGGTTGCACGTGATGAAATTTAATTGTAGTTGAGTAATTGCTTTGGACAAGATATGTAAGTAAGTGAGACGTGGGGTAGTGGAGAATGGAGCATGATTTTGTTTTTGTTTCATTCTTTTCTTTCTTGTCGATTTCTAGATGCGCACCGCACAGGATAAAAAAAAGAAAAAGAAAACAGAGGAGAACGAAAGAGAAACTAAAGGAAAAGATCTAATTTTTCAACGGATTTGACGTACCGGTAAGTCACTTTTTCAAAATTCGTGTTATAAAAATGCTAAGTAAGCCTTGTACTACAATCATAGGGGTGTAATTTTTATTAATGATGGTGTTTTATAGTTGTACCTGAAAATTGAGTATTTTACCACAGTGAGTAGAACTTAGTAAAAGTTATACCAAAACACTCCTGTGACGAGTAGATTCCAAATATATGGTTAGATTGTGTTAGTTTGCCTTGTAGATTTCAAAATAAATACCTAAAATTTTATAACATTTGGATAAGTTTTTAGGTATGTTAAATTTAAATAAAACTCTGATTAAAATCTATAGAAATGTAAAGAATGAAAATACGTACTCATCGATACCAAATTTGTAAATTTTGGATATCAAATGGATTTTTGGTGAATGATTGACCATTTAGATTATTTACAAAAATTAGAAAAAAATTAGTAAAAATCTAATTAGATAGCCTATTTGATTTATTTGATGCTATAAAAATATGATATTTGAGCAAAAAGTTAATTTTAACGGTTATTAAGAATATTCGAGTTAATGCGTAGTCATACGTGTTGTCTACTATACTTGTGATTAAATATGAACAATAAATACGTTAGAAATTCTTTATAAAAACAAATTAATTTTGATTTGTGGATATAAATTATTTCTATGATAGGTTGATTTCAATGTATCAGAACTTAGATTTTTTGGAGTAAATATTGAAAATTGGTTGGATAGTAATTTTGGTGAGTAGTAATTATTTATGGTGTTATGTAATTGATAATATTATGTTAAAACCTCTAACTTTTATTAAATAAAAACCAATGTTGATGGAAATATATATTGTATATGAAATGATAAATTATATATTAGTGGATTTTGTAGTAAATTTAGGAGAGACTGGTTATTATAGCAAGAAGTGAAATACATATCCAACGAGATGAATCGTTAGTATTCGGTGAGTATTTCTTTATCTCGGTTGTTTATATGACATTATAGATATAAAATGGATTTGAATATAAGCATGCTATTTGTATTGATATTTGTATTTATTTTTGAAATTCATAAAATTTTATTTACACAGCAACGTGTTTTATATTTGCAAGAGCGTATCTAAAATGCGATATCATTTCGATGGATTGAGCCATGAGGAATAATACTTCTTACGTGATAATCCATGTAGGACTAAGTCATAAGAAGTATCAGTTTTTCTCTATGTGATAATCCTTAAAATGATTGTGGAGTAGGTGATAAATGGAGGTACAGTCTATTATTGTCCAGACAAGATAAGAAGCAAGACTAACTCTACTTTTGAAAGATGTAGATGTTAGCTCAATAGTAGCGGATGAAGAATGAATTAAGTACTTAACCCCCAAGGTCTTGAGTTTGAATCTCTGTGGAGGCGTGTTGAAACCCCTATGGGAGGGGACAATACCTTTGAGTGACCACCTAACACAGAGTGTCCCAAGGGGGGTTATGTGGGCCCACGAATGATGATAACGGCAGTAACTCCTGATTGGGTCATCACAACGTATAGACACGATGGCAGATTTTTATCATGAGTATTTCAATTTAGAGTTGTGAGGTGAATAAAGGGTTCGAATTTGTCTCTACCTCTACTATGATGGGTTTGAGTATCAGTAATACATCTCTTTCCTTAGGGTTAGAATATTGGGGTGTATTTTCCTTTTGTCTTTAATGTCAACTGAAATAATATACTGTTTAAATCATATAATTTCTTAAAGTGTTTGATATTTATCTTTTATTTGATCAAAATAATACTTTAGATATTTGGAATGATCCACACGGTTTCCACCACGAACATTCTGGCCTGCTTATGACCACGACCCTGGTTTTGCACTTGATTGGCATTCTAATTCTGTTTGGCTTGAGGACGCCAATTCTGACTTCCCCCCTGAGTATTCTGTTGTTGCTGTTGGGAAGCCTGAGCTAGTGCAGTTGGGCAATTTTTCGCCAAATGACCCTTCTGTTTGCATATGAAACATAATCCCAGCCTCTTAGCTTCTTCTCTTGACTCGTCTTTGTTCTGTCCTTGTTTCTGTGGAGCCTCACCACTTTTGTTTTTCTTTTGGGTCTCTTGTTGGTCATTTTCGTTTTTGTTCCGCTGTAACACCCCAACCCCCGTATCTTTTAAGCAGTGTACATTTGCCACCGTTTTCTTGACAGTGGACTTAACAAAATGGCGGGTCGGGCCAGTGCTACATTACAAGCAACACACACTTGTTATTTTCTTTTCAGTATCTCGTGCCTTTGTAAAAAATTTAAGAATACAAAATTTTCAATAAAATCAAAGCAAATTAAAAGATATAAAGAAATTCAAACTATTTTATTCATAATAAAAATTGAAAGTACTAAACTCTTCAAAAAGAACTAATAGTTACAGCGGAAGACTTCAAAATACTTTTCAGTAGAAAAGTATAAAAACTTTGGGCAACATGCCCTAAAAATTCTAAAAAAAATTATAATATTGTAGACACTTTCTAAGAACTATCTATATTCAACTGCTCCATGGGTTCATGTTCTTGAAAAATAAGAAAGGAATGAGTGAGCACATAGCCCAATGGATCCTTTTCAAACAACCATCTTTCATATTCAAACTCATAACACAATTATAATTCAAACACTTGCAATCATTTGACATTTAAAACAACAATTTGTTTAAGTCGAGTCTCAGATCAAAAGGGCTTTTAATCCCTTGATGTTCTTAACTAAGTAAATAGGGTCCACTCGGCATCAACCCGTTAGTGGCATGTATTGGTATCAACCCGTTACATATGGCCACCCACCAATAGTACACAACCCTCAAGTACTTAGGTCTGAAAACCATATGACCTAACTCATATGAAAAGAACATCCATAGTGTCTCTATGACCACTATGATGGTACGTGGTTATTATCTCCATCGTCTTTGATTAATTATCATATCATGATCTCATAAAATAAACTTTAAAATATGAAATCAAACTAAAATTCAGAATATACACAGTCAATTCGTGAAATACTCATAAAACATGCATCATACTTTAATTTAAAAGCCAAAGCATGATATTTACATGGCATGGACGATATGATTTCTCAAACATGAATCAAAACCGAAATACTGAAATAAGCATTTAAAATTCTAGAACTGAAGTTGAAAACCATTGAATTCAATGAAAAACACACAACAATGAACATGCCATGAATTCAAATAAGAATAGAAGGGTGTTCTAGAAATCACTTCCACCTTGTGATGTTTTCTTCAAGAATTTCGGCAGCAACTCCCCCCACGTACTAGTGCCAATGAAGATCCTCCAACTTAATTCCCCAAATTTGAGAGAAGAACTTATCACACACACAAGAAGGGAAGATGGGAAAATGTGTCAAGAAGAAGGCTTAGAGAAAATAAGAGGAGAATTCATCTCTTATTTTTTGGAATGAATGAAATTGAGAGCCTAGTAGGGTTTATATAGGTTTTCCAATGGAGAAAATTAGAAAGTTTTGTATTCTTCTTTGAATAAAACACCCTAATTCTCCCTAATTTCTTAATTTCTAATTTTTTGAGCAAAATGAGTATTTTTTGGATTTTTCTCAGATTTTAGAAATTTTTTTTGAAATTTAGAAACTATTTTTTGGAATTATCGGATTAAATTTCGTATTTTTTGTTAATTTTAACGTAATTTTCGTATTTTGAATTTTGAATTTTGAATTTAATCAGGTTCCCAAGATTTTCCTCGAGACACACGTTCGGGTTTGATCGTAGTCGTTGGATTGATCTCGAATCAATCAACAGAATTCAGAGTCTCGATTTCAACCGTTGGATTTTCTCGAGCGCATCAACGATTGCAATCTAATCAAAACGGCTTCGATCTGGACCGTTAGATGATTCTCGAGCGCATCAACCGTTCGTAATTTAATCAACGTGGTTTTGATATGAGCTGTCTGATGATCATCGAGCGCAGCACTGTTCGCGATCTCTCAACTCGGCTTTGATCTCGACTGTCGGATGATCCTCGGTCACGGTGTGGAGATCTGATTTGATGATCAACGAACTTGTTTCTGGCTGCTCGATCATCCTTGAGTTACATACGCGAATCTCTGGCCTTTTGATCTTGATGATTCGGTGCGCTCGTGTGTACGTGCGGATCTTATGTTGGCCGTCGGATCGTGAGATCAGATTCCAGATATACAGTTCGCAGTATTTTGAGTTTATTTTTGATTTTTCAACCGAATTTCTTGCTTTCTTTTCGGATTTTTTTTTCCAAATTTCAATCCCAATTGACTTTCTAATCTTGTTTTCATAAAAAATTGCACATATACTTGTATTTATTACTATGATATCCCATTTTATGCATTATAATCATATTTTTTTTCTTTCAAAATTCTCTTAAATTGGTTTTTGATCCTCATTTGGGTAACTAGGAGTTGCCAAAATTCTCATTCGTCAATTCTGTATAATTTTGTAAGTAAAAACTCAATTTTCATATGAATTTTTTGAGATGTTACATCTGCTTATTCTTTCATCTCAACCTTTGTTCCAGGTTGAACTCTTGTTCCAAAATTAGGGTTCGTTCAACAACTTCCTTGTAGGTTTGGAGGCCCAATGCCATGATGATGACCTTTCAGATCTCGATCTTGAAACCCTGTACAAATATGTTGGCCTTCATTCTTTCTTCCTGGATCAGTTATTGAGAGAATTTGGCCAGCTCAGTAAATTTTCTCTCGTATACAGTTACAGTGAGATCCCTCTGATTGAGTTTCACGAAGTCTTCTTGCAACTTTCTGAGAGTTGCCTCCGAAAAGAAATTGTCATAAAATTTTTCTTTGAACTATCCCCAGGTCTTGGTCGCAATGTCAATGTTGAGATCCATCTGCATCATCCTCTACCATCCACAGACTGGTTCTTTGAAATGGTGTGTGGCTAGTGCTATTCGTCGTGAACCTGTCACCTTCAACACATTTAGTAACTCATCCATCTCCTAGTACTAGTGATCAACAGAGATGCAGTCAGTAGTTCCATTGAATGAGGGAGGGTGAAGCTTTTGCAAATCCTGCAACATCTTCTTATGTCTTTCATTTTCCAGGTCCTCTAGATTCCTTTGACGTTCCTGAGTTATTGGTGCTGGGACTTGGACTAGAATAGGCTCAAGTGCTTAAAGCTGAGGAGCCACCTGAGGGATTATCTGTGGAAGTGTCATTCTCAGTTGATCTAGTACCCTTTGTGACATTTCATTCATCATGGCTTCCATCTGTGCCTCCATCCCAACAGGTGGTTCCTGCTCTTGTTGTTCAGTCTCCTCAGAGGTGGTGGATCGAGTTACGTACCTCCTAGCTCCAACCATTTACTTGTAAAATTGAGCAAAGTGTCAGTATGTGTCAAATATTCGTACCATCATGACTCAAGAATCAGTTTCTAGGTTCTTGATCTGTTCAATGGCCTAAAAGTTTTACTTCTAGGTTCTTTTCATGCATGGGTACATGATTTGGTCTCAAAGCGAATAAATAGTAAAGCATGCATATCACACAATCATACAATCAATCTAACACAGTAAGGTTCTAAGTTTCCACCTAAGCTTTCAGGTTTAAGTGTCTTATACCACTCTACCCCTTCCACTTAAGCTTTCACTCAGAACATAGCCCCACCCAAAAAATTTCGCGAATTGCTCGATAATTAAGGTTCCGGAGCCCACTAGACTCAATCGTCTTATATCAGGAAGCATAGAGAAACCCGTACTGCCAGAGTTACCGATCATTCACCACACATGGTCCATCATTCTCTGAGTCCACGCTTCCTCCATAACTTTGAATTCCTATGCATCCCATACTACATAGAAACCGAAAATTATAGAAGCTTCACGGTCTTGTGTCCTGATCAAACAATTTTCTGTTTTCACACAAGTTTCAGTCTTTAGCCTCTGTCCTAGAGTTTTATACTTTGATCCACTGTGCCACCCATGGCTACACCCGTTTCTATCTAAGGTCTTTTCTCTAGACCTAGGGTGCGGTTCTGGTGGACTTACAACCTCTGTCTGGCCAAGATACTACCTTTGACATCTTTTTCGACTTCTAATCAATTTCCTTGCCCTAATTTTTTCACCTTCTAATCTTCTTTTATGAAAAATAAGAGTATTCTTCAACTCCAACTACTCATATAAGTTGGCAGGACAACCTCCAAATCGGGCGGCGAGACCGAAGTCTGCTTAGCAACTGTGCTGTCTAGTGCGGGATAACTCACCTCCCTTTCAATGTTTAACTTTACTCGGGACAAGGCTTATCCACTATCAGCTCAACTTGTACTCTTTGTATCCAAACAAAACATTTTCAAAACATATATTTCCTTTTGTGAAAATATTTTCTAAAACATTCATCAATTTCAAAAATAGAAGGTAGGGCATTCTAAATTCAATTGAATTCAAGGTGAAACCCTAAGTTTGAGTTACTCATTCTAGTCCAGTGTTTCTACTAACTGGGCTCTGATACCACATTTGGTATCAGGGGTGACTTTCTGTTCTTGGCCTAGCAACTAATGCCTAGGATCTGATACCACCCATGGTATCAGAGGAAACTTTCTGTTCTTGGTCCAGCAACTAATGCCTAGGCTCTGATACCACCCTTGTAACACTTCAACCTCCGTATCTTTAAGCAGTGTACGTGACCACCGTTCCCGTGATAGTGGACTTAACAAAATAACGGGTCAGGCCGGTGTTACTTTACAAGTGACACTCACTTATTCTTTTCTCTTCAATATCTCGCGCCTTTGAATAAAATTCTAGAATACAAAACTTTCAAAAAAAAATAAAGGCAAATTAAAAGAGATAAAGAAATTTGAACAATTTTATTCATAATAGGAAGAATAATTAAAAATACTAAACTTCTCAAAAAGAACTAATTGTTACAGCGGAATACTTCAAAATACTTTTCAGTAGAAAAACATAATTACTTTTGAGCAACATGCCCTTAAAAATTCAAAAAAAAATATAATATTGTAGGAACTTTCTAAGGATTATCTATATTCAACTGCTCCTGAAAAATAAGAAAGGAATGAGTGAGCACATAACCCAATGGATCCTTTTTGAACAACCATCTTTCATATTCAAACTCATAACACAATCATAATTCAAACACTTGCAATCATTAGGCATTTCAAACAACAATTTGTTCAACTTGAGTCTCAGACGAAAAGGGCCTTTAATCCCTTGATGTTCTTAACTAAGTAAATAGGGCCCACTTGGCATCAACCCATTAGTGACATATGTCGGCATCAACCCGTTGCACATGGTGACCCACCAGTGGTACACGACCCTCAAGTACTTAGGTCAAAAAACCATATGACCTAACTCATATGAAAAGAACATCCATAGTGTCACCTTGACCACTATGATGGTACGTGGTTATTATCACCATCGTCTTTGATTAATTCTCATATCATGATATCAAAAAATAAATTTCAGAATATGAAATCAAACTAAAATTCAGAACATACACAGTTAATTCATGAAACACTCATAAGACATGCATCGTACTTTAATTTAAAAGCCTAAGCAGGATACTAAGATGACATGGATGATATGATTGCTCAAACATGAATCAAAACTGAAATACTGAAATAAACATTTAAAATTCTAAAATTGAAATTGAAAATCTTAAAATTCAGTGAAAAACACACAAACAATGGCATGCCATGAATTTAAATAAGAACAGAAGGGTATTCTAGAAATCACTTCCACCTTGCGACGCTTTCTTCCGAAATTTCAATAGCAATTCTCCCCACGTACTAGTACCAATGAAGATCGTCCAACTTAATTCCCTAAATTCGAGAGAAGAACTTCTCACACACAAGAAGGAAAGATGGGAAAAGGTGCCAAGAAGAAGGCTTAGAAAATAAGAGGCAATTTCAACTCTTATTTTTGGAATGAAGAAATTAAAAACTTAGGGGGGTTTATATAGGTTTTCAAATGGAGAAAAATAGAAAGTTTTGAGTTTTTCTTTGAATAAAACACTCTAATTCTCTTTAATTTCGTACTTTCTAATTTTGAGAATAAAATGAGTATTTTTCGAATTTTTTTTCGGATTTTAGAAATAATTTTCAGATTTTAGAAACCTTTTTCGATTTTTTTGTATTTTATCATAATTTTTGTTTTTTTATTTCGGAGTAATGATTCGGGTCGTCGGATTAATCTCGGATCGATCAACGAAAATTAGAGCCTTTGATCTTGGCCGTTGGATCTTCCTCGAGCGTAGCATGGTTTCGCGATCAACTAACGTGGCTTTGATCTGGACTGTCAGATGGACCTCGAATGCTGTGTGCGTATCTCGTTCGCGATCAACGAAAATCTACTGGACCGTCAGATGAACCTCGATCACGGTGTGCGGATCTCGTTTGCGATCAACGAAACAGATCCTGGCCGCACGATCATCCTCGAGTGCAGTGTTTGGTTTCGTGATTTCGTCGTTGTGCGCCGGCAGATTTGATTGTGGTCGTTTGATCTTGATGATTCAGTGCGCTCGTTAGTTGGTGCAGACTTTAATCTCGTTCGTTGGATTTGGCTGATTGATTGTGGACCGTTGGATGTGCATTAAGTTTTTTTTTTTTTATTTTCAGCCGAATTTCTTGCTTTCTTATCGGATTTTTGCCAAATCTTGATCCCAATTGACTTTCTAATCTTGTTTTCATAAAAAATTGTACATATCCTTATATTTTTTGCTATGATATCTCATAATATACATTACATTCATATATTTTCTTCCAAAAATTCATTAAATTGATTTTTATTCCTCACTTAAGTAAACTAGGACTTGCTAAAATTTTAATTCGTCAATTCTATATAATTTTCTAAGTAAAAGTTCAAATTTCATATGAACTTTTCGAGATGTTACACACATATAGTGCACTTTCCTTGTTTCCTTGATATGACGACGATGAAAAAACACCAGGATAAAGCCTTTCAGTTTAATTAACAATTGATAAAAAACTAAACGTTTGAAATGCTTAATATATGTTAAGTGTTTGCATGTTTGATTTTGGACTTAAATAATATTATGGATGTATTGTGTATGATCCACTGGGCTCTTGAGCTCACCTCATCTCTCTATTTGAAATACCTTAGAAGTGGTGTAGATCGATAGCACTACTGAATGTTGTGTAGTTAGCTGCAAATTTTGCTGTGGAGGTTGTTATTTAATTTCCATTTTTAGTTTTTAGTTTAGATTGGACATATGGTCCTCCAAATTAAATTCATTATTGATTTTGTTTATGGTTTGGATTTTGGCCATATAGGCCATGATTTAGAGGTTTCATTTCAAACATTGTCAAGTTTTAATTTTGAATTTTGATGATTAAATTGTTTAATTATCTTCTTATTCTTACACGAGACAACTCTTGGTATGTCCAAGAGACTGATGAGTGTTTTGCATGGGATCTGACATGTTTAAAAGGTGTTTAATAATATTTGAATGTGAGAAAAGTAACATCTCGATTTTCAGCGATGACACGCATAATGTATTTAATGGTTTATGGGCGCACCTCTACATGCATAACTCAAACGTGACAAAAATGAAGGACCGAGAACTTGATGTTATAATATCATCCCAAGGTTTTAATTATTTATGTTATGAATTAGTCTATTTATTCACTTTGATATGTTACAGGATCTGACATGGTGTAACCAGAAGATCAGGAATGGGAGATAAGAATATACTAGTTCTTAAATAGTAAAATGTGACCAAAAGCAAAAGTGACTAGTTCTTAAATAGTAAAATGTGACCAAAAGCAAAAGTGACTACATATATGTATCTAACTGTTAGTTGTGAAAGATTAATAAGTACTATATTCTTTTTTTTTTTAAATGATGTCATTAACAAGAAAAATAAATACAAGTACTTTATTCTTTTTTTTTCCTTGACCAATGTTTGATTCCAATGGATTTTCTTGATAAAGTTTTTAACAAAATAATTTTTTTACAAATAAGGCATTACGTTCTCTTTTTCCTTCACTAAAATTTTATAAATAAGGAATTATATACATTTTTTTTAAGTTACTATACACAAGTCACAATCTCCAAATACAAGATGAAAGGGACTTGCATTAAGAGTACACTAATTCCGTTTAACATTCCAGCCTTCTTATCATATATATTTTTTTAATTAATTTTTTATGGTATCAATCACATTCACAGCCGGTGCGTTCGCCACTTACCCGATTTTAAAGTTTTGCTACGCATGAGTTGGAGGCGAAAACTTCAAAATCTGAAAACACCGATTAGCCGCCTACATACAAGTGACGGTTCGCTGCATTTGCGCCATCATCTCTTTCACTTGTTCTGTTCATTTTCATCAGAGTCCCACCAAAGCCCAAATGGATTCACATACATACTAAATTTTCCATTCTTCTACAGAATTTTTTCTTTTTTTTTTCCTTTGCTGGCGTTTCATTCTAGGGTTTATAATCGAACTTGAATGATTTGCCACTCATTAATAGGCTACTTTGCATGTATTTGTTTCTTCTTGTACTGTGAATAATCATGAAAGCTAGATTAGTAGTTTTCCCGATCAAAGGAAGGAATTGGTGTTTTTCTAGATCCATTGACCCTGTGGTTTCTCAATCTGAAAATGCTAGTCCTCAAAAACTGAAAGATCTGTGGAAGAAAATATCATCTGATGGCAAACCCGTGACTGAGAATGCGGAAACTGTTATGGAATTTGTCGCTGAAAAGGTCAAACGTTTTGTTTTATTTTGTAATTTTTTTTTTAATTTATACTGATTCTAGCTGTTGGTGCATTCACAGATGAACCGAGCTTGGAGTGGCCTTGAAAAAGCGCCGGAGGGAACTTTCAAGAATAAGATTTACGGGTTAGCATGAAGCTCGCTTTGTGTATTTTAATTTATTTGGCGTAAGCTTGGAATGCTATTTATATATCTTTTTCATTTTCACCTTTGATGCCTAGTTTGGGATTGCGGTTATTAGCTGGTGTGAAGCCTTCTGAGATTTTCTTGAAATCCATTTCCAAAGACATTTCTAAGGTTGAAGTAACTTACCCAACAAGGTACGCAATCTTGAAAGTTCATTGCACGTAATTTTTTTTGAATTTTGTTTTGATTTGTACTCTTTTGATGTAAAACCACCACCTCTTCGAAATGACCGATGAATGAGAAACATTCTCTTTTGCAGATATTTGACAATTTTGTTTTGGTTTCTTCTCTCGATTTGGCACATGTATATATTGCTCTTATTGATGTGAATGAAATTTTACCTAATAAAATCTTTTTTTCCTTCACCTCTTTGAAATGACCGATGAATGAGAAACATTCACTTGTGCAGATATTTGACCGTTTTGTTTTGGTTTCTTCTCTCGATTTGGCATATATATATTGCTCTTGTTGATGTGAATGAAATTTTACCTAATAAAATATTTTTTTCCTTGATGTGTGCGAGCAAGCGAGTGCCTGTTTGTCTGCCACCAGTATTTGTTCATAGGATAGCATAAGTAGAAAGTGTTCTAATTTGGAACCTAGATGAATCTCCCACCAAATCCTTTTTCTTTTTCTTTCTTTTTTTTTTTTTTCCTTCAGGTGCCTACTTATTCCTAGAATGCAAAGTTTGTGAAGAATGAAGAATTATATGGTTAAGCAGCTAACTGCTAAAATAAAATTTCATGCTAACATTTAGTAGAATCTAGGAAGGATGTCTGATTTATAACATTGTGTGTAGGCAAGTCGTTGGCTTACCTGATACAAACTGACTGAGCAATGGGATGTGAAAAAAAAAAAAACCACTATTATTTGATATCATTCATTTGCTTATTTCTTAGTTTGAATTTCATGCATTATAATCCTAGTTTTTCAAATGGTAGCTTGTACAAATAGAATAAAGATGATATGAAACTTTTGGGATCATTAAATTATGTGATGGAAAGTTAAATGTTAGATATTGAATTTTGAGGAATTGAATTCAAATGTTTAAGATTATTAATAATTGGATGTATTAGCAATTTAGCAAAAAACTTCCTAATTCTCTAGTATTTGACGACCTACTATAGCACAAGTTGTTAGCAACATTTTTCAAGTGGTTGGTGGCAGTATTGTTAAAGTGTCGCCTAGGCTTTGCCTTGTCGACGCCTATATGCCTAGCCCCCGCAAGCCCTAGGCCACCGCTTAGGCATTTTAGGGAGTTGTCATACTTTATCTTTTTCTTTTGGAGGAGTTTGAAATTTTTTTTATTTTAAACTCTTAAGTAAATAATATAATAAAATTAATAATATATCATCTATTTTAACATAGTTTATATATTATATATATACTAAATATAGAATGAGAGACCAATGAATAAATGAATAATTCTTTAGGGACCTCTAAATAACTATTTTATTATCCATCTTAGATTAGCCTAGGTCCTGCCTTGCCTTACAAATGTTTATCACCTAGTTCTGCCTTTCTACCTTGACAACATTGATTGGTGCTTCACTAGTGATAAATTAGGTTATAGCATACTCAAAAAATAAGATATATAGTTCCTCCTTTTTCGGGTATTATGTTTGTTAATTTTTTTTGAAACTGAAACTATATTATTAAATAAAAGATATTACAAAATGCCGGATGAGATATCCGGGCTTAAAGACCGACTATTATTATGTTTGTTAATTATAACTTTAAACTTTAGTCCTGCAGCTCTGATAGACATTCAGGGAATTGCTTAGCTCCTTTTGTCATCTAGTTGAAACCAACCATGCATGGCAAATTGGCACACATTAAGTGCATTTGCTAGTTTCTTTTTGTTCTGCCATAACAAATAATCTTTGTGCTTCACCATTTTATCCTTGGGTTTCCGTCATGCTTTTGGATATATCTTTCTCAATCAAAATGGATCTTTTCAAAATTGGTCTCTAGTTTTCAAGATTTTATCTTGGATCTATGTGAACTTGATAAAAGAAATATGTATGCTGCAACTTTTATTTACGTTCAAAGGAGCATTGTGTTTGTTTTTTGTAATATATTTTATGTAGAAAAAAGTTATTTCGCGTAGACAATCAACGATGCGAAGTTGCATTACTTGGGAATTGTATAAATGCAAGAGTTGGTTAGTTCTTAATGTTGTTTATTGCTCCATACAATATGTATTTATAGCAAGTTTTATTATGTAGCAGAGTGAAGTCTGTTGTCTAAATGTTAGGCTTGGTGCAATGATAATGTTGCTTCATCGTGCATGGAGATGATAGGTTGGAGTGCACTCCAAGGTTAGCATTTATATGAAGCAAGGTTCAAATTACATGCATTATAGTCGGTGAAGAGGTGCTTTTGAATCTCAAAGGTTTCAAGTTCAATTTTTGCCATTGCCTTACCTTAGGGGTTAGTTTTAGGCCTAATAGCTCCTTATGAATGTGGCTTGGTTAATAGAGCTGGTGGTGATACAACTAACTATTAACATTGTATATTTTTTCTTTGAAAAAAAAAAGAAGAAAGAAAGAAAGAAAGAAAGAAAAAAGGGAGGGACATCAATTGATTTTTCTCTTTGCTCCATAATGGTAGGGAGCCTCCTACAATGAGAAAATTTGTGTAATTTTTTCTTAAGAAAGGGAAACTTTCTTTGGCAGAGCTTTTTATTTGAGTCTTTTTTTTTTTTTTGGCTTTAATGATTTTAGCTAATTTTATTCTACCATGCAAAAAATGTTCGCCTATCCCAGTAGACGACAAATAAAAGCATGAATAAAGAAAAAATTATAAAAAGTGAAAGTTTATTTAATGCACTCACATTATTTATAGCGAGGAAAAAGAAAACCTTGATTCAATCCCTATGATTTTAACATGTTTGATAATAACATATTGTTTCTTACTTCTACGATTTTCCAGCTTAAATCCGAGATATGTACGTCGAAGACTACGACATGTTGCGATGAGGTAATTGCTTTCATTTTGAAGTTCCAATAAACTAAAGAATTCAAGTTTTTCTTGTTGTTTGTGTACTCTTTTCTTTTTCTTCTGATTTCCATAGCAATGCTAAGATATTCCATTTTTGTCACTTGATCAATTTATTTCATCATTTGAAACCTTAAGTCGTATAGTGTGTGGTTAATTAGGAATTTCAAAAAAAATACTTATATATTATTGCTGCATCACTAGCTAGAACACTTCAGTCCTCAACTATATCTGAGGAAAATATATTAATGACATTAATCCAAGGTGTGTCATAAAGAGTGGTGCTTCTAGTGTTTCATTATTCAGACAGTGTGGCTGAGAGGGCTAGCATGGATGTGCTTGGTTCAGTTTCCAGCTGCGCAAAATGCATTGTTATTGTTATGAACCTTATTCTTATTTTAACAATAAATATAAAATAATTGCCCAAATACTTTTTATTGGGGAGAATCATAACAAAGAAAAAAAGGCGAGAAGAAATACATGTTGACAAACGGTTCCAAAGTAAATATCTAACTTTTCCATTGTCACTATGCGAAGTAGACAAGATGCAGATATAGAAAAAAAGGGGCTTATCAAAGGGGATGAAGAAGAAGATTACAAGGCACAATTTCTGACTTGAAATTATCTTGAAGATGGTGGATCTAAGTTATTTTTATATTAATAAAGTTGTGCAACCAAAGACTAGCCAAGATGAAAGTCAAAGAGTGGCTCTTTCACCAAGAAGTATTAAAGGTTTTTAGTTTTCCTAAATAAATAACTAGTAATTGTAATTATTCCTTACAAAGACTCTTTGACCAAGAGTGGCTCTTTGTCCTTTTGTGTGATATAATGCACCCTTTGCTGTGATGACGAGGACTTTTTGGAGTGATTCCTAAACCTTTTAACTCTCTATCCTAATCTCTTGGACAAAACTATAATCTTGTGATTCTTTTTCTACCTGATCCCTCATTTTGTGGCACAACTACAAAACTCTTTCAATTTGAGACATCAAATGGTCTTTCTTGTACCTACCCGTAGCTCTCTCAAGGAGTATTGGAAGATCATTTTGTTCGCGATATGGTACAACATATGGGAAGAGAGGAATGCAAGACTTTTCAAGCATAAATATTGCCCTATGGATCTATTATAGGAAATATCTCAAGTTTCGTTTGCTACTTGGGTATCTAGTATCAAGCTTTCTAAGGGTTATAGTTTCGATCAATGGATGTGTAACTGGAACAAAATTTTGCCACCCTTGTAATTTGCTTTCTTGCGTTGATATCTCATCTAGCAGCAGTTATTTACAAGATGTTAATATAATTCTAGTTTCCTTTTAAAAAATTGTCTTTGTTGTACTATTATATTATTTGGTCTATTCCTTGTCTTGATCAGTTCCTTCTCTAATTGATTTTGCACTAATCTTATTTTACCTTTTTGAATTTGTTTTCTGATCTCATCTTTTAATGCTTTAGCATACATACCCATCCTAACATTTGCATCTTTTAATGCCATAATTTGGTTCCATGGAGCCTTTTATATTAAATTTTCCTTTCAATTTTAATGCAATGCATCTTTTATTCCAAGAGAGTTTCTCTCTTAACTAATGTGCTTTTTGGCTTCAAGTTTCATTCATCTCTTTACTTGTATTGCTATTTTCAATATAATTAGTTTAAGACCTAGTCTAGGTTTTCATGATTGCGATCCTACGTTGGATTGATATTGAGGGAGCTTTAAATTAGACTATGTGATCTAGTTATGGAGCACAAAATTCTACACATTATTAAAGTATTATTAGACTATATATGCATAATGTTTAAAAAAAAACATAAAACTAACCCAACAAATAGAATTATTATCTAAATTAAAAAAAAAATTGATCGTTTAGGTCCAAGCCATTGTCCAATGAAGTCAATTTCGTACATTCATAATTCTAACAAAAACTGACTTGACAAACTTTGGAGGAACTAGATAACCAGTATAACAAGTTTCATAACTAGCAAAAGGGAAAAAAAAAAAAAGAGTAAACTACATTGATTTTGATGCTTATAGATAGCTTATCTAGCAAAGGAAAATGTGACGCAAGAAAAAAAAAGAATTCTATAAGAGGAAGAGTAGAAAACGAAAAAGCAACAATAGGAGAATAACTAAATAGAAGAAGAAAAAAATATCCATTGCGGTATTGGCGGGGTGGTTGGAAGAAGTGGCCATGGCGAAGGAGGTCATGAGTTCAATTTTCAACCGTCCATCGAGCTTCTCCAAATTTCTCTTGGTGGATGGGCCCGTTTGACACCCTAAATATTTGTGGTCTAGCCTTATGGATGGATGGGGACTGTCGTGGACTAGTTGGATCATAAGAGAAGTTTACCACAATCTCTGGGAAAAAATAAGGAAGAAGAAGAAGAAAGGAATTAAAGAAGAGGGACGAAAATAAGAGTAGATAAAATATCAATTTCTTTATCTATTGAGGATGTTTTAATTTTTTTAGTGCGAGTGCTTTCTAGTGGGAGCAGGGATGCGGTTTTTATGGTTGCTTTATGACTCTTTGGTGTCTTTGGCCAAAAGGAAGAGTAGGTTGTTTTACGATGTGTTTACAGATGAGATGTGATTATGGGAGGAGATTTGTTTGGTGGCTTCATCTCGGATTCATGTAGTCAATATTTTAAACAATATCTTAATATTGGATTGGTCAAGATGTTTAGATTTTTTTTTGAAATTTTGTTGTACTAGTTAGGGTTTTTTTTCTTTTTTCTTTTTCTGTTTTTGGTGCTTTTTATTGTTTAGAGAATTTTGGGTGGCTTTGCTTCTGTCTTGTTGTGTTGGTTTTTTTCAATATAATATGATCTTTTGGTTCTTTTGAAAAAAAAGGTTCATTCCATATTGTCTTGCATACATAATGGGGTCAAAATTGAGAGTCAATACAATGGTTTAGACAAACCAACGAATTCAAATTGGAATATTGCCTATAGTTAAAATTATGAACTTGTTCCCTCATTAGATTTTTTACATTATTTGGGGTTACCGAGGCAGGCAAAAGAGCATTGCCCAGAGTGTTGAGGAGCTCACTTTTATCATTGCAAAGTGCTTTTGCCCATCAGACTTCACAAATCTTTTAATTTTTCTGTTTGACATCCTTTATATTAGGATGACTCTTTTGGTGATGCTTCAAATTCAATGACAAATATTTTCTTATAACGAGGGATTGAAGTACACTTTAGCAATGGTAAAAAGCAAAGCACGGAGGTGTTTCATGTACCTAATGTATTTTAGTATGCTTTTGTAATGCTTTTAATTTGTATTATTTTTAGATAAGTTTTTTATTTTGGTAGATTTTTCTATTTTAATGGTAGTTCTGTGTAGCTTCTAAAATCTGGTTTTGTCACTCAAGTTGTATTAGAAAGTGCTTTGAGATATCTGAATAGAGTTATTGTAGAATTAAGAAGTTGCTTATAAATAGCCTAAGAAATTTAAGTGTTTTGAGAAGTTTTTAAGTTGTTCCAAGAAAGTTGTCTAGTAAAGGGTTCCAATTACAAAAATTGAATTCAAACAATCAATCTATTGATGTCTCTCTTTGAGTACTTTTTTTTTTTTTTTTTAAATCAGATGTCTCTGAAGAGACGAGTACTCTTTTGAATGGAAAATAGTTTGGCTGTTCTTTGTGAATTATGGTATTCATACTTGCTTCTGTGAAGGATTTTTTGGTATTTGTCTGAGAAAGAACTCTACAAGCATGAAGAATGGAGTCACCCAACTCCTAAAGAATCCATACCTTAATCATGGTTTGGTAGCTTAAGTTTGCATGCTGCTTCCTCAAATCATTTGCTCATGTTGATTGTTGACGTTGTTTTGTTTTGTTTTCTGGACTTGAAACTGAGATTTGTTGTTACTTTTAAGCTGTCATTAAGGGATTGTACTTTACTAAATTGCGGTTGTCAATCTTTGTTTCAGGGGAACAATAATTCACAAAAAATACTTTTATGGTTCGGTTTCACTTCTCCCATTTACGGCTGCTTTTGCGGTAAGTTTACTTGTTTATATTATGGGTGGCAAAATTAATTTAGCTGTTCATAATTATCTTTTTTTTTTATATTAATGTTATATTTTATTTGCTGTGAATTCTACCAGCATCCTGTTTGAGCCATGTCTGACAAAAATCTGACCAAATAGATTTCATAGAATATCCTATTTAAATTATTAGTATTGTCAAGGCGGTGATACACAAACACACACGCACACACACACGCACGCACACACACACACACACACACAAAAAAAAAACACATTTGACATTTTCTTTTAAATTATATAAAACAAAAAGGGAGCATGTGTTAGTTAGATGAAAAAAAGTTGAAAATTAGTTTTTGGCGTGGAATGTTGCCAGAAGTTGTTGCTGGAGTTGGATAATGGTTGGAGGAAAACTTGATACCATTGGGTTTTGGGTTTAAGTGGTTCAAACTCTAATGGGTTGAGGGGCTTTCATTTTTTCACACAAAGGAAAACATTTCATAGACACTCTTGAAAAAAAAAATGTTGGAGAACCCCTTCAGGGCCTAGATGGCGACAAAATGTTTTCCTTAGTCCAAGGGCCTATGCAACATCTTGACAATTCTGTTAAAACTCCACATTCACTTTACTTATTATTATTATTATTATTATGAGTTTTCACTTGATGAGATAAGACTCTTGCCTCTTATAGTTGCATAATAGAGGCTTCTCAAATTTGCTTGGTCCTAAAATTCATGAGTATTCCTAATTTCTGCAAGAAAGCTAATTCTGTTGGAGTTGTTTCTTTATTTCTATTATCGAAATCCACCTTGCATGCCAAATATTCCAAAATGTTTTTTAGTCTATGAAATATATGAAATAGCCAATTATGATTCTTCGCTAGATGAGGTAAAATTCATTCTTCTTCTTGTTGCATGCATGGAGACTTGTCAAGTTTGCAGGATCCTAGAATTCATGATGATTAGTACTTCCTGCAAGAAAGCTAGTTCTGTTTGCAAAACTTTTAATTTTTGCTTCACTTTAAAATAATAATTATTTATAGGTAGATGTCAAATATCTGTAAAAAGCCCTGTTATCTATTGCAATAATATGTTATGATTATGTTCACCAAAAGATTTTCAGAAATTGCTCGAATGCTTTTTATTTCAGTTTACAGATATTTTTATTTTTATTCCAGTTTACAGTTTTTTAGTTTCAGAATATGGTATCTCATGCTTATGGTCAAATCTATTATTTTATTTGCTGTTATGTTTTTAGGTTATACTGCTGCCCAACATTCCAATTTTTTGGGTGTATTTATCCTGTGCTCTTCTGTGTTGCTAGGTTCTACCACTGCCCAACATTCCATTTTTTTGGATATTATTTCGCACTTATTCTCACTGGCGAGCTCTTAAGGTACAAATAATATTCTGAGTTGCTGAAGTGTTTGTGACTTTGTTTTTGCTAACATGATGTTCTTATTCTGAACTAAGATGAAGAAAATCCAAAATGAAAGCAGTAACACATGCACATGTGATGATGCATTATACAATTATCATAGGATGATGTAGATAATTTTAATTTTTTTTTTAATAATGGAAACAGAACACAACACACACACACACACACAAGAGAGAGGGAACAAGGATTCGAATTTCAGGGAACCCCACACTAGTCGCTCAAAAAATTGATGGGACTTGGAACGCAAGAACTTAACGCTCCACTCTCGATGTGGGATTATATCCAGATTTCTTTTTTGATAATGGAAACAGAACACAACACACACACAGGAGAGAGAGGGAACAAGGATACTAATTTCAGGGAATCCCACACTAGCCGCTCAAAAATTTGGCGATTAGGTGGGACGTTGAATGCAAGAACTTAACGCTCCACTCTGGATGTGGGATTATATCCAGATTTCTTTTTTGATAATGGAAACAGAACACAAAACGTGCACACGAGAAATTTCAACTCAGCCTTTTAAAACAAGTGGAATTTCTTCTGGCATTCCATAATTTTCTGTGATGCATTCGGATAGGTTCATCTAGTTACTCATCTTTTTCACTTTATATTCTTCTAATTCTGTATGGATTGTGAAGCCGTCATTTGTTTTTTGCCTTTTCTAATTCAATATTTTAATATATATTTATATGGTCCACATTCTAGGTTAAAGTATTATCTGGTTAATAGTGATCATATCTATGAAAGGAAATTAAAGAAAAAGCATTGGTGATTAACTAATTTTTGGTAAAATGAAAATGATTTTGGGATGATTCTAACAGAGGAATGACCCTCAGATGTAAGATTGTTTGATGGTAGATTTCACAGGATTACTGTTGAGAGGACACTGTCAGTGATATTTGTTGGAATTACTACTCTAACTTTGCATTTTACACTTTGCACAAACATCCTGCAAATGTTGATGATTGGCAAGCATGATAGTAGCAATCTAATCCTTTTTATAGGAGTTGTTAGGGTATATGCTTGTTGGCTGTATTGCTTGTGATTTACCTTGATTGCAACTCCATTGAGTCATTGAATCGTTCCTCATTTTTCATGCTAATAGGGAAGTGAGAAGCTTCTTGTACTTGTCTCAAATTGCTTAAGGACTTCAAGCTCAACATCAGCCATTAGAGATGGGGATAAGAAAGGAACTTGCCGTGGAGATTCTGAGTTTGAACATCCTGATGCACCTTTTTGCTCATGGGTAAGCATTTCTGTGCCTTTTTATTTTTTTTTTTGAAGCAGAAATGTCTTTATCTACTTAGCCTGGTAAGAATTTCCGGCCTTAACCATCTAATTTTTGAAAATTCACTCAGAACCTGCTAGGATATTAAATTTACACTTGAAATACCCCATGAACCATCTCTTTACCAAATGACGCTTTCTTGGGCTTGTTGACAACTTTTCTTGCTCTTAAGCTAGGTCATCAGTAAGCATTACCGTGAAAGTAAACAACTCTTGCCCATTCTTCTAATTATTAAATGAACCATTAAAAAGCAAGTGGTTCATGGTGATTTTTTCACCTTTTTCCAAGTATTTTATTGTAGATAATGAAGTAACCCTCTAGAAGAAAAAAATAGAAAAAAAAAAAAGTAGATTGACCTTGTTCTTTTAGTCAAAATATTTTTAACTGAATCTCCTTTTGCCAAAGGACATAATGACACTTAAATTTGAATTTGTTTATGTAAAGGTTTTGCAGCCCTCCGAAGAGCTTGAGAAGCTTCTAAATGCGGTAGACGATGACAATGGTCTCAGCAAGTGCACCATTTCCAAAATTTGCAGAGTGTATCAACTAGATACTAATGAAGTACTGAAGTATCAAAATTTGTAGAAACGATTCTTTTCTTGTAAGTTCACGTTCCATCCGATCCATAACATCATTATTGATGAGGGTGGAATTTCCGGAATGGAATATTGATAATTTTGTTCAAATGGTCAGTTTGATGAAATTTTGCCTTTGTTTTCTCAGCAAGGAAGGTTGTCACTTTAAATAACAAGTTCTTCCCTTATGGTCGTCCCATCAGTTGTCCTGATCTAATATAATGTAAATTATTTATTAAATAGTTTAATGTATAGTATATTAATTTATATTCTTTATTCAAGATTATTAGTAATATATTTATTTTTTATTTTATTTAATTATTGGTTTGATCATTTATAAATATTTTTATGTAAATATTGTTTTATGTTTTTTTTTTTTTTAATGATTCATTGGGACTCCAACACGAGACTCCCTATTTTTAATTAATAAACTATTTTAACCAATTGATATGATAGATCACTTATCCCTAAAATGTTTAATTTTGTTTTTAGCATCCTTGAGCTTAAAATTTTAGGTTTATGTTGCCCAGTACTTTTGAATTTTAAGATTCATAATGATTATTTATTTGTTATTTGGTTATTTTTTAATCTATGAAAACTATTTTAATATTTGTGTAATAGAATATTTATTTTAGAAACTTGTATAATATTTCAGGTTATTACATTATGCCCTAATTGTAGCAGTGCTGTTAAGGCTAAAAAACGATTGTAGGTAACCTACTCATTCTAAGTTAGGTATATGCTTATGTCACATGTAAACTATTTATTTATACACCCTCTACTTTCTAGAGAATTTATTTACTTATTTAGAGGTTCCTTTGGCAAAAGAGATGATGACATGGTGAAAATTAAGTCATTAAAATTACTTGCAAAGAGGAGGAAATAAAAGAAGAAAATACCTCAATTGCAAAATAAACCCTCAATTGACATCAAATTTGAAAAGAGATTCTACTTCAATTGCTCCAAGTCCATAAATTTCAATTGATGAAAAAAAAATAGTAATTGGAATCCTAAGTTTTTAAAGTTAAAATAAAATTCACTAGTGAAAAGAAGATAAATTGGAAGGTAGAAAACTACAATTAAAAAGCTAAAATAGTGGTGAACAAAAGAAAAAAAAAATTATATCACTAGGGGCATGAAAGCTTTGCTAAAGGTTTTCATATTTGAAACTTTGTTAGAAGTTTGAAAGCTATTATAACATAGAAGAATGACAAGGGGTCACTTGAAGTTGGAGACGTTGTTATTGATGTCACCAGCGAAGTCCTCAAAAAATTTTTATACTAGTCTTGAAACATAAAACTTCAGGTTTTAAAGAGATTTCTTTACCAACTATAAGGACCCGTTTGGTGCACAGAATGAGATAGAAATATTTTGATGGGATAGGATAGGATGAGATAGGATGAGATATGAAAATTTTTAAAAAATATTTAAAAAAATAAAAAGTCAAAATAATTTCTTTTTTTTTAGATAGGATAACTCAATCCCACAAAAAATGGTGGGTTTGAGTTATCCCACCAATATAGGATAAATAAGTGGGCCTAGACAATTTTTTGTCCAATCCTATGTAATTCCAAACACCGGATTATGACAAATTTTTGTCCTATTCTATTCCTATCCCATGTAACAAACATGGCCTAAGTGCTCAATGCATGGTGTCTTGTCTCCATCTTCCTACACCTTTTCAACTCTTCCAAAGTTTTTAGTGACCACTTTTGGACTACCTAGCCAAAAGGTATGGCTAAGTCATTTCCCAACCTACCTAACCAACCCAAAGCAAAACCTTTAAGACAAGTCGGGTTTTGTGCCGTAGGTTGGATTGATTGGAGGTCCTAAAATAAAGAACCTAAAACATTTAGAAGCCCTGTTCAATTCAAATTAAACACCGCTTGAATGAAAAATACTAAAATGTAGTCGTTTGAAAAATCAACTTTTACGATACAAATGCAAAAAATTCACATTTTGGGGAAGTGCCCGCCCACCTAATTCTCAACTTAGATGCAAATGTTGTTACACCAGATCTCTATTTTGAAGTTTTTTGGCATCGATTTAGAGTTGAAATACCACATTTAACGAAGATCTCCATCCCTACTTGCAAATTTATGGTCACCAAGCTTATGTTAATGGAGGAAATATGAATTTTTTTGCATCTAACTAACTCGAGTTGCTTGGCAATCACTTCTTCTTCGTCTTCAGCTCACTAAAGTCCATTGAATTTATACTTTCTTTACTTTTTTTGGATACAATCACTTCCTCTTCTTTTTCTAAAGTTTCATGAAATTTCTATTTCCCACAACTTTTTTGTATAATATAATCCAATAACCCTGCCTAATAGTTCTATCCATAAAAAAAAGGGAAAAAAAGAATATAGAGAGTGAAGGATAGGGTTTTGATGGGCAGCTTTCATTATAATAGAAAATATATGAATAATCTTTTTTTTTTCAATTGATGCTAACATTTCCTAATTTGCTTTTTTTTTTTTTTTTTTTTTTTTAAAGGAAGAAGGAAGACAATGAGACTACACAAATTACTTAATCTTTACTCTTAATAATATAAAATTTGAATGATTTTGTATTTTAAAATTTTAAAAAAAAAAAATATTAACAAAAAATTTTTTATAAAAAGGGTAAAGGTATCAATTTAACAAAAAACACTCAAATTTAATAACAAAAATATAATAATTTTTAAAATAATTTTATGTAAGTTATAATAAACATTACTTTTATCACTTCGCATAGTCACTTTGCCTATAATAAGTAAAATCTCAAACAAGTCAAGTGTACCCAGAGCCAGTTCAGGAATTGGCGCAAAGCGGAGACGTTTTAACTAGAAACCCTAACTATTACTTTTTCTAAAAATAGCGACTCCCACTCCCAAAATCCCCATTTACTTGTTTTCCCGGTGTTTTTCGTTCTCTTTCTATCTCCGTGGTGACCCCACAAATCCACTTCTCTCTCTCGTTTCCTTCTGCAACTTGAATGGCGTTTTGGTTGAAGCTCCATCTCTGACTCTGGTGCGCTAGAGCTGACGATTGAAACCGACCAGCTCGGCTCTTTCTCGTAGATTTCTTCTTCTTCTTCATTGTTGACGCAATTGAACTTTCGTCTCCGACTCTATGGCGTTGGCGATTGCACCTGAAATTTGGTCAAAATCGTGTGTTTCCTCCGATTGGTGTTATTGAACAAAGCATGGTTGGCTTCAGAGATCTATCCATCTCTACAATATATTAATCGTAAGATTTTGGGTTTTTATTTATTTATTTATTTATTTATTATTATTATTATTATTTTTTTTATCAAGTTGTGTTTTTGGGTTTGTAACATTAGAGATTGGGAAAACGATTTGTTCGGCTAACTTTTTGAAAGAAAAACCCCTTACCTGACTGATCTGATCCTATCAACGGGTGTTGTCGGATTAACTCTTATTCTGAGGGAGGTCCGCTAGCATCTTTTCAGCAATGGTGCAACCCGACGTTGTTGGGTTGGTGAGATTTGGGGCCAAACGTGACGTGTGATCACCCCTACAACCATCTATACGGTGCTCCTCAAAATGGCCTGGGTGATTTCTTGACAACCCTGCATTATAGTGAAATATAATCTAGAGAGGATATGTGTTATAATTTTCTTTGTTCTGCTTAATTGGTATTTTATTTTAGGACAATATGTTTAGTTTGGATATGGAAGGTCTTAGATGATTGTTTATCGTTTATAGAAAATTACACGTTGTTTGTCGTTTTTGTCCATATTATTTCATTCCTTCCTTTCCACTTTTTTACCATTTATAGTCTATTTCACTCTTCTTCTTTTGTTCATGTACCCACTAAATGTTAAACTAGTTTAGTTATTTTTCTATCCTATTTTAATTGCGGTTTTTCTTATTGTTTTTGAAATGTTGTCGAATTTTCACTAGTTTTGTCATGGCCACTCTTACTCAATGACAAGTCCGTGGCTTAGGTTATTTGCAACCAAGTTGCCCAGGCAATAATGAAAAAGGTAGGCAATTGGGCTCTTTAATATATATACACACACACACACACACACACACACACACACACACACACACACACACACACACATATATATATATATGTATGTATGTATGTATGTATATCTATTAAAGTAGGGTCGTTTAAATTTCATCACATTATTAAATATGTGATTTTTTTTGTCATAAACAAACAACATGCATCCTGAATGTCTTCTTGAATATGTTTTTGTTAATTCATCTGTCACTAGTACAAAAAGGTAAGTGCTTAAGGTTGATCATCATTGTTGATTCTCTCAATTGTAGATTCAATAATTTCTTATGTGGTTTGTGTGTGTGTGCCCGTATGTTTATGTGGACGCTTTTATTTTCCTTTTTTATTATTTTTTTAAGCTATGCTTGGGAGGAGGAGGTTGTTATTTGATTTTCCTTGAAGCGCTTCTCCTTAGATATCCTAATCTTGTTGGTTATTTTTTTATTGGTTGGGTTCTCTTTTGTTCACCTATATGCTTTTCTGCCGAATTTCTCATCTCCCTTTGGTTTTGCATCTAACTTTTGTTGAAATTTCCATTTGTTTGTGTCAAATTGTAGCAAATCAATCTTTAACAAAAAAATGTGTCGATTTAATGCTCCTTTTTTTCCATCTAATTTACTAGTAATGTTGTTTACTTTGGTTATGTAAATCCTTTGAGAATTTGTTTCGTTAGCTCTTTCACCTCATTTGGAGAGCTTATTCTATTAGGGATGAATACCTTTCAATGCACCAGTCATTTTGTGTAATTATGCTATGATTTTAGGTACATGGTGATGGTCCCATTATGATATATGGCAATGCTAGTTATTTTATGATTTTCTGATTTCTATCATTCAATGCCTAAAGTGTATTATGGTTGAATATGAATCTCTGTGCTAGTTTGTGGATTTCATTTGGTTGTTGATATTTGATTTTCTCAAGGTTGTGGATATTTGGTCTTTACTAGGAAGTTATTTGGTTTGGTGGGAATGGTTGCAAATGTTGCTGATTGAAATTTCCTTTTTTTTTTTTTTTTTTTTTTTTTTTCTCAGTTTAGAAATTGTGTTTAGAAAAAGTACCAACCATATGATTTATTTTGATACGAGTTGGTGAAAAATGAGTAGACCAGCTACCCGCAGCAAAAATAAAAGACATAAGCCAGAGGATGATAATGGGAATTCAGCAGAGATATTGAGGTTCTTGCAATATATTTTTCATACTTTTGCCATATCCAACGTGATTTCTGCCGTCTTTAGTGTTGCATTTTACCATATTAATTAACAAATTTAGTTTCTCCATTTTCAGGAAAATTTATTTGACTGGTGAGATAACCCAAGAAGATATACTTCAACTTTATTTTATCTCTAAGCCTATATGTCAAGGGTGCCGTGTAAACTCAAAAGAAAACCCTAATTGCTTTTGTGGGTTAGTTCCACCTTCTAATGGAACTAGAAAATTAGGCTTATGGCAGAAATTGTCAGATATTGTTCTTGCCCTTGGTCCAGATCCATGTAAGGATCTGCGTGATTCCATAGATTCACCTGCAGGCTTAACAAATCTTGGTGCAACATGCTATGCTAATAGCATACTTCAGTGTCTGTACATGAACACATCATTCAGGGAAGGTATTTTCTCTGTTGAGCCCGGTCTTCTAAAGCAGCAACCGGTATTGGATCAACTTGCACGACTGTTTGCACAGTTGCATTCCAGTAAGATGGCATGTATTGATTCAGCTCCATTTATTAAGACTTTGGAATTAGATAATGGTGTTCAACAAGATGGTCACGAATTCCTCACCTTACTACTTTCTTTGTTGGAGAGATCCTTGAGCCACTCCAATGTCTCCAAGGCAAGAACCATTGTTCAAGATCTCTTTCGGGGAAGTGTGTCAAATGTGACTAGGTAAGATTAAAGTTAGTACACGTCTTTCTTTCATTAAGCTGTTTACAGGACTTATTCATATCATCTTTGTGCGAAAATATTTGTTTGATTCATTAAACTTCTTTATGTTCATTGTGATGCTATCTTTTGTAGCATGTTTGATCAGTTTATGTTTATATGAATTAATTTTTTTTTGAAAAATTTTTGCATGCTCGATAAGTATTTTCATGGAACCACAAAAATAGTTGAAATAAAAGCAGAATAGGTGCTGGAGCATATGATTACCTGGAGTTAGATGACTTGTCATCACAAGGAAATTTTTTTTTTAAATTACTTTTATTTTTGTGGAAAACAAAAACAAAAATTGTATTATGTAAAAGATCTGTACAGAAAAAAAAAGGCAAAAGAGGAGGAATCAGATGGACAAATCAAAACTAGATTAAATGGGACCCAACTCTTCAACCAATCCCCAAAAGAGTTGCCTTGAGAGAGGTTATAGTTATAAGCATTGACTCAAGTGACGCTTAATACAAAGAGCAATACCTAATATCCCTGAGATTTGTTTCTTTATCCACAAAAAAAAAAAAAAAAGGGTGTGTCACTCCTTCCAATTGGACTAACTATCATGAAAACATTAACTCTTGAATAATACCTAAGGCCTTTGCAAAACTAGGCTCCTCAAGAAACACCCATAACGATGCAGAGGGGAAATGCCCTCCCATTGGTGTTGGGTTTCCCTAGGAAACTTAGTTGAGTTATAATAACAACATGCATTGAAAAGCTTAGTAATGATTAAAGTTCCCTATGTGTATTATTATATATATTAAAATATAATACTTTGTAATGATTAAAGTTCAAGGTTGGCAAACTCTAAATTTTCCTTATAAATCTTTCCCTCAATCACTATTCTCTACTTGTGTTTATAGATAAATGGCTCGATTTATAGCTTTTTTAAGAGCGTGAGTTGCTTTTCTTCTTTGTTTATAGATATTTTTGTTCACGTGTTGTCAAAATCACATTCTTTTTTCATACTTGACTGAAGCTGACAATTTTTAATAAACTTTGCCGATGTTCTCAAAATTTTTGGCATTTTTGGATGCTTTTTCTAACATTTTAAGTTTGGTTTAATTGGCTAAAATGCCAAAATAATTTGGCTAATTTTGACAAAGTTTGTCTAATTTTCATACTACAGTTGTAGGGTATCCAATGTGCTTAGATGTTTACGAGCCAAGTTACAACTTCACTAGATTTTGATGGCCAATTGCCATCCTAGACTTGTGTAATGCCCCTTCCAGTTAACTATATTTGTTTGTCACTATACGCTTTTCCCTAGGGAACATAACAACCTAGTCCCTACAATTTAGCAGTAAGTTCCAATCCAGTGGAAAGTTTTTTCCAGCTAATGCATCATTATTAGCTTTTCTTAACGAATTTGTTCTTCCTAGGTGGCTGAGGACTATTGTTGAGGAATTTTTTTTCTTTAGATAGTTTGGTCTCTGCTTGGAAAGAGTAGAACGTTTGCATTTTTGATGTTATGGATAATGATATCAGGTTGTTTGGGATGGTTTTTTTCTTTTTAGCTCCCTTTGGGTTGCTAGTAATCTTTCAAGACCTTGGAGGATTGTTTGATACTTGATAGGATTATTTGATTATTTGAGATCTTTAAATTTCGAAGTAAGCTTCAGTTTTATGTCCTTGTGTAGTTTTTACACCAGTAATACTCATTTTGTTTATTGTGCTAAAAAAGAAGAAAAAGGAAAAAGAAAAAAAAATTAGGGTACATAATAAATTTTATAGTTATTCTGGAGAACAATTTTTTCTTCCTTCCATTGAGTCAGTCTTCCACCTTTAATCTTCTGCAATTGATTATTTTTTTCCCTCATTTTTATCTCATGTCAGACCTTGGCCAGGAAGAGTGACCTCCTAAAGGGGAAAATTTAATTTAAGAGAGAGGAAAGGACAAGATAAACCCTGTATTAAGCTAGTAGTTTACTACTTTTCGTTGACTGTCATATGGAAAACCCTCTTTTTTGTCTTTGCTTAGCGCTATATTCCTCTAGGCTGGGAAGTTTTAAAAGTGAAGAATTTGTAGGATTTGGAATGAACAATGATATTGTATTTTGACTAAATGTGTGGTGGTTCTGGGAATGATGACGAGGAGTCAAAGATAATTGTCATTGATTTGATGACTATTTTCTAAGGACTATGTTGCTTTTGTCAATCGCAACTATAATATAAAATTGTTTTCCTTGCATATTTTGATGTTTATGCAAGTATTTTTCTTTCATTTACTCTTTCCTTTTAGTGAATAAACCTGGACGATGTTGAGAACATTTACTAGGTGTTCAACATGTGGACAAGAGTCTGAAGCTTCTTCAAAGATAGAGGACTTTTATGAACTTGAGTTAAACATCAAAGGTTTGAAGAATTTGCATGAGAGCTTAGAAGATTACCTTAGTGTGGAGGAACTGTGTGGAGATAATCAGTATTTCTGTGAATCATGTGGAACCAGAGTAAATGCTACACGTTGCATCAAGTTGCGTACGCTGCCTCGTGTTCTTAATCTCCAACTGAAGCGTTGTGTCTTCCTCCCAAAGGTAATTGTATTTGCTGAACGCGAATAATGTGTTTTTTCTAACCAAACGTTGTAGCTTTTGTAATTATGTTTTTGGAAATGCTGTTTGCTTGATTGTATATTTACAAACTTTCTTTTCTCTCTCCCTTTATTTGTTCTTTATTTTTGAAAAATTTCATCCTTTTCTTCAACTTATTTCTTGTAGTTTTTAATCTGAATCAATTGCGAAGCATTTTTTTATTCATCATGTAGTCCTTAATCTGAATCATTTGTGGAATATTTTTCTTCTTTTTCTCTCCTTTGTTAACTTATCATCTTCTGATCCTTGCTAATCTTTATCCCGTACGTACGCCTGGTTATGTGTGTTGCACTGCCTCCACTTCCAGCTTACAATGATCTATTTACACCAATCAAGTTTAAATAAAAAACTCAAAAGAAATGTTGGTAGATTATGTTTTCTGAAAATGTTCTAAACATTATTGGAAGTAGGCATGGCACATTATAAAAGTGTTAGTTTTCTGAAAATATTATGTCCTTTGGCTCCTCAAGCAAATAACATGGAAAATCATAATGTAGAACCATCATACTTCATTTATCCTATGCTTTGGGTGATTATTGTTTAATCATGATTCTTTTCTTTCATCTTGTATATGCAGCAGTTTCATGGATGGATAACATCCTTTAGCAGTCTATCAGTTAAAAATAATTTTTATGTACTGATTTCCATGCTTTTGATTCGTATGATTATTTTTTCTGATACATATCTCTCTATTGTTCTATTCAGACTACAACAAAGAAAAAACTAACTTCACTATTTAGTTTTCCTGCGATGTTGGATATGGGGCAGAGATTGTCTAACTCCTCTGAAGCGGAACTAATGTATGAGTTATCAGCTGTTTTGATTCACAAAGGAACTGCTGTAAACAGTGGTCATTATGTGGCAAATATAAAGGATGAACGAACAGGGCAATGGTGGGAATTTGATGACGAGCATGTCTCTAAGTTAGGCGCTCATCCTTTTGGTGCATGTTCTTCAAGTTCAACTGCTAAATCTATAAAAAATGACTCAATTGTTCAGCCATCTTGCTCTGAGCAAATTGGCACTCACTCAAATGGGAACTCTGTCAGTGATATTCATCCATCTTCAGATTCTAGTTCTGTTTGTAATGGGGAGACATTTTCATCTGCTGATGCATATATGCTAATGTATACTCGTACACCTACACATGCTAATGGCAGTGACAATTCTGACATGGACACAAAAAAAGGGGTAGAGCAGGTTTCTGGAAATTATGATAACTCTCTTCCGTTTCATCTTCATGAAGAGCTAAAAGAATTAAATACATCATATATTAATTCTTGCAATGCATACAAGTTGAAAAAGGAAAGAGAGCTGGAGATTGTCACAGAGCGGAGACAAGAAGTGAGGTCGATTCTCTCTGAAGCACCTGTTCCTTCTTATGATGATCCTTTCTTCTGGATTTCAACAGAATGGCTTCGCTCATGGGCTGATAATGTATCTTCTCTGTGAGTATCTTGTTTTCTGCTATTAATTCTTACTTATTTATCTTTTCTTTTGCCGTAGTTTTGAGTTTGGGCGTCACGGATCACAACATTTGGAAGATATGATAAATGATTACTTGTGAACTCTGGGGTCAGGACCTAAAGGAAAAATAAAAAGAAAATATTAGCAAGTGAAGCTTGTGTCAAAACTCAGAAGTAGTAGTTTTCAGTTAAAATGTTTTGCGGCCTTTGTATTTGTAAACATGTAGACAATTTATAGGCATATCTTCTAGATATTTTATAAGCCCTAAATTATATGTTCCTATTCATGTGATCATCTCTACCTTTGAAAATAATAGTTTTCACTTTTTTTTTTTTTTTTTTTTGATATTTGCCGAAGTCCTGACTGCACAAGGTAAATGATGAGATGCTTCCATATTGTTTTCTTTTAATTAACGTGTCTTCACACATAGGTTAGTATCACGGCTATTTTGATTGAAAGTATCTTGTACTGCTGGATTTGTGTTTTATGTTGCTTGACTACATCTTATTTAGGATTTGCCTAACACTTGCAGTTTCTTGTATATTAAATTATTAACTGGAATATTGTGGTCTAGCCTGTGTTGAGAATTATGATGATATGTAGGGTTTGCCAAACACTTACTGTTTTTTGTATGACAAACTATTAACTGAAATGTTGTGATTGTTTGTTAGTTTCTGGTGTGAATTACAATGATGTGTAGGGTTTGCCTAAATCTAATTACATGACCACAGTGCATGTGCTACACCAATAGGAATAGACACAACAAAATTTTTTTTTGAAAGGAGACATGCATAAATTATATTGATAAAAAGCGCAGGATGAGATATCCCTCAATATACAAGAGCTGCAATTAAAACATGATATTTGGAAAACATGGATTAAATTATGTAAGAAACATGCTGGAATACAATATCTTTTGGAGCAGATTCTAATGGACATGTAGAAAAGGAAATGGCCTATATGAAATGATCCATGGAGGATATGGATTAGGAAAAAGGAACGATAATGTGTTAAGTTTGCTAGATTTATAATAGCATATTGTATGAGAGTAGCAAATGCATGTTGTGAAAAGAGTTATGATGGCTTAATAACATTTAAAATGGAATTAATAAAACCAAAGAATATTTTCCTAACTCATCTCAACTCACTAAACTCAACCAAGCTTCTTCTCAACCACATGTAGTTGGTTCCATGAGGCTGTTTCTTCCATTCCACTCTATTGAGATAGAAGTCAAACGTTCAAATTAAAATTCAAAATATTTCTCCAAATAGTAATACACTTTTATCAATTTTGTGGTTATTAAATCATTGATATATGTACAGTGTAATTGTTACCATAATTCTGTTGAAAATTTGGTATGTTATCAAAGTAATTTGCAAAATTGAAAATAGATATTTAGTTATTTTTTGTCCTTATAAACAAATACTATTAAAAAAAGTAACTAATGTAACTTTCAACTTTTGTTCGAAGACATTTCTAAAGAATGGAGGTCTATGAGATTGAAGTGCAATTTCATTCATAAGGAGCAAAAGATCAGTTAGAAGACTTGAATATGAAAAAAAACTGAACATATAATCTTTAAACTGTGTATAGTTAATCCATATATCTTCTTTATATGTTTAACATAAAAGTCATACATATCTTCATACCCTTTCTTTTTGGGTCAAGGTGGCAACCATTGAATATGCATGAAACAATATGGTTTGAGTGTTACTTTGAACCATTATATTTTGTGATTTATTTAGTTTTAAGTCTACAAGTATTTTATGTTTTAGGACATCTAAAAGGAACATAGATCTTTACACTATTTAAATATAATTGTTCAGTTTTCCTTTTTTTTGTGGCTTTAGTGTAATTTTTGGATAAATTGTCCAACATTGATTTGGACTCTCACATTAGTTTAGAATTTACAGAATCAAAGTTTGGGGTTAATTTTCTAATTTGAAATCTTATTCCTAATTAGGAAGGTTTATGAATAACTAACAATTCTAATGTTACTCTAGGTGAAAGCTTTACCTCACTTCATAAGATAGTGATAGTAGATTTATGTAATGCTAAACTTAAAGTGGATAATGATTTATTTACTAGGTTTGGACAGTGAGGAAGGGTTGGAGGCAATACATAAATATGCCAAACTAAGTGGGAAAAAAAAAGATTTTAACCACATTAAGCATATTAGGACTGATGATCATAGAGTCATAGTGAGAAAAAGAGACTAGAAGTTTAAACAAGTCATTTGAAAAAGTTTTTAGGAAGCAAAGAATCATAATAACTTAGGTGTTAGTAGTAATATTAAATTTTCTGGTAGAAATTGATGTAATTTTCCATTGAGTTGAGGTTGCAAGTTTTTAAGGGAAGTTAAAGTTTGTGGTTGAACAAATTGCTTTGTAAAATTGGATTAACTAAATAAACGTGTGATTAGAGATGGAAAAAATGAACACATTTAAGAAAAGAGAGGAATAAATCAATGTTGAAAAAACAAAAAGTGAACCTGCTAATATGGTTTCGTGAAATTAAAAAAAAAGTCCATTAGATAGCTAATTAAGAAGTGGGTACTAATGGACTATTGACAATAATGATAGAGGTGAATGAAGATCTAAAATATGATAGGCAAAGTTCATAGTGAAATATATAATCAATTGGAACATGATTCTGGACATAACCTTTGAGAATGTTTTAATGATTTGATCATTTCAGTTGAAAATTAATGCTTAGCTTGATAATTGTCTTTTGCTGGTCGAACATTCAATCAAGTCTTAGGGCACAGATGAGGACAAGTTGTTGATCTCTATACCTAGAGCTACAAGGTCTCAAAACTCGCCATCCTTTGATCTAATAACTAAACCTATTACACTCAGTGCAAATGATGGTGATGGAAGACGACGGAGGCGATGGAGGAAGATGGAGGACGATGGCACGACGGAGAGGAGAAGAGCACGGTGGAGGAAAGAGAACAGACAACGATGGGAAGGAAGGCGGTACGAGGAATACAGGACGGAAGGGAGGCGGAAGAAGGAAACACGAGGGAAGGAAAAATGGCACGAAAATGGGAAGAATGGAAGGATGGTAGAAAGGAAAGAAAGGAAGTAAGGAAGATGAGCCCCAGACCAAAACCTGAAGTGGCTCCATGCAAAAAGACGAGAAGATATCCTTCAGGAAAAAGGAGAGAGAAGAAGACAGTATAGGGATGGGCAAAACGAGAATGAGAATAGGAAACGTCGGACACATGGAGATAACCCAGGTGGGGTTAAATCGACGTGGAAAGAGATCCTGTTTCCCACAAAGGAAGATTACGAGGAGGGAACGGTAAAGGTGATAAGTAGAAGAAAAGTTAAAGAGGTGAAGGAGAAACAACAACTTACCATACCGGTAACCAGTTACCACAAAAGGAAAGTTATTCCGAGGAAGACACAACGAAGTAAATACGAGGTGACGAAGAAGTCAAAGGGGGACTGGTCTTTCGTGCTGTTTCCAACAAAATATAAACTATTCTCGTTCTGCTACGCAACTGATTCAGATGAGGTGGTAATTGAAGAGGACACCCAAAACCGTCAATATCAGGTGGTCTTAACGAAGGAGGATATGAAATGGTGGAAAAAAAACTTTGAAAAGGTGGTTAAGGAAGAAGAGGTAAAACAATACACAACAGTTTGGCGAAGTAAAGGTTTTAGCATAATGTTGGATGTGCTAGTAAACGAGAGAGGAAGGTTCATCAAGCTAACCAAGATGATCTAGGGACAATACGAAAGCGTCGTTATTCCAGAAGAACGAACGACTGAGGCATGAAGAAATCTGTGGACAGCCTTGGATCTGGTTGTTAGCGAAGAGTTGAAGCGTAAAGAAAAGGAGGATAGGAACATTGCGAAGGCAGCGGAGAAGAAGAACAGTGAGGAAGATAGGGGGCTCAGAGGCACGGGATAACCGTCCAGAATCTTCCTGTGAACTTGCATCTCGGTCACTGATGATGTCTTCTGGCAGTCCAAATTGGAGTAGAGAAACGGAAGGGAATAGACGACTTCAAAGACAAGTCGTGCAAGGAAGCTAGAGACTGTTATCCCAAGGATCGTCATCGACAACGAAATTCATAGTGGTCCGTCCCCACGACGAGACACCATGGAAGATAATCGAATGATCCATCGCTCGAATGTTGAAACGAGCGATTCAGATAAGGAAGCTGGACGTGGCCAGAGGTATACTGTTCTGCAATGGATATGAGGAGTTGAGGATCATAAGGGCGGAGAAATATAAAACTCTCTTAGGAGGGTTCTATATAGATGAGTGGTCGGAGGAGCTGGCATCCCTAGGAGCGAAAGTAGCTTGTCGAAATAGTTGGATGGGAGTTGAGGGCATCGCTCCAGAGAAATGGAATGTATATACATTCAATAAAATAGGCGAAGTATGCGGGGGTTTACTGGAGATAGCAAGCATAACAAGCTCAGGTTCATCTATGGAGATGGCCTTCCTTCGGCTACGAGGGCATGACTCAGGCTTCTTGCCAAAGGAGTTTGATGTCTATGATGAGCAAGGAATACAGGAGCTGCGGTTAGTAGAAATTGAACGAAATTGGGGAATGGAGATCAAAGAGCTACGACATCAGATCTTAGAGAACTTTGCAGGCAATCAACAGAGGAAATGGCTGGAGCCAAGACGGTGGAAGTTCGGCGGTCGGAGGAGCGAAGAGCTGGTGCTGTCCAGCGACGACGAAGCTGACGTGGAAGACCAGGTGGCAGATCAGGAGGATGACGAGGACGGCGAAGCAGGAACAACAGTCGGGGGATGTCAACACGATAGATGGGAAACCAATAGGGTTTTGACAAATTGCAAGAAAGCAGTGGAAGCATTAAATGCGAAGGTAGAACGTCGTTTTGGCGGTCAAAAGTTAACGGATAAGTTTCAAAAGTCTGGAGATGGATTAATTGGGATAGGCCAGGGAGGAGAAACCCGAGATGGAATTAGTGGGGTAATAAGAAGGGACCTGATGGGTGGGCCAAGTAAAGAGCCCTCAAGGGCTGGACAGGGAAATCAAATGAACGAGGAAGGGCCCAATAGGGGTGGAAGAGAGTTTGCGGGCCTGAAGTGGAATTATAAAGCCCAGACGGGCAGGTTAATGACCCAAGTCTACAGCAGGGACAAAAATAAACGGAGCCGAAACAGACAAGGCTTGTTGGCCCGATGGGAAGCTCGGTACGAGGGACGAGACTTGGACTCAGACACGGACCCAGAATTCTATGAGAAGATTAGGGGTGTTCATCAACCTGACCAACCCGACCAACCCGCCCAACCCAAACCTTTTGGGTTGGTTTGGGTTGGGTTGCATTAGTTATTTGGGTTGGGTTGAGTTTTAAAATGCTTAACCCGAAGGGTTTGGGTTGGGTTGCGGGTTGAATACT
>JAJIYU010001148.1:0-39521 GCA_030144865.1 Tinospora cordifolia | reverse complement strand
AAAAAAAAAAGAAAATGTGAAGGTCATATGTGACAAGGATTCTCTATTTGTATGAACTCCTGAGGACTCAGCACATGCAGGGCTTACACAATTTGCATTTTTTATGCTTCTTCAAACAAGTCTTAGGTTGATCCACAAATTAATTCCCAATATTGCAAATGTTTGTATTGGCTATCTAAATGCATTAAGGATTTCAATATTTGCTAACATTATTGGAACATGTTTACAAATTGGTTTGGTTGCTGTTATATGTTTAACATTAGAAAAAGAAAAGTTGCCTGGCATCACTTTGTTGTATAGCTATGAACTGTGGATTTAAAGAACAAGGACCAAAACTTGAATTTGTCCAAAATTTGTCCCTTGAAATTCAACATTAATTTAGGAAAGTTTAATTCAACACAGAATTTTTCTAAAAGTTCAATGTTGTAGAGAAGCATAAAAAATGCAATTTTAAATATCATCAATCAATGTTTTGTCTAGATAAGCTGAAACAAACATTAATATATGTGGAAAACTCCTTAAATTATGAAATACAATGTTTTAAAGTAAGATTTATAGTCTCTCTTTGTTTTTCCCATATAGCATGATTAACAAGCCAATTGTTTCAAGTTTGTTATTTGCTTCTTTGTCATTCTTTAGTTTCTTTCTAGTGTGTATGAAATTATTTTAAATAGTCGTGTCAATTGCTATATTTCATGTACTTTTTTGTTTGATGTTGAAGAAATAACTTAGGCTACATCTATTTCTGACTGCATCAATTGTAAGTTTAGGGTTTAGGGTCTAGCATGCAACAACATTGATCTAATGTGTTCTTATGTCCTGTTTTGCTACCACTTTGTTTTTGTTTTTTTACTTTTTTAATCATATGGTGCTAACTGATTATTTTGATTATGCCAAAGATGCTCCATGTTTCGTCAAATTATAAGTGGGTTTTTTTACTTTGTATACTTTACTGTCTGTGATAACCAAATCTGTGGTTTTGTCCAGGCTCTTCAATATTCAAGGGAGGCCCTTCACTTACGTACCAGACTCTTACAAAAGAAATTTGTTTGCATGTTTGGGAAGTTGCCTAAAACCTCAAGTGAAAATGAGGAAGCCACAAAACAAAGTGGGAATGATTATGCATATCTTGAGATACTTGGATCAGTTGCGACTGAAGTTTGGCCACATATGAGTTGTTCATGGAGCTTGGAAAGCTGTAATCTTAGTCCATGGAACCTACTTCAATGCTATCTTGAAAGCATTTTGCAGGTATACCTTTTCTTTACTTGAGCTCCTTGAAAAGTGATAATATGTTTTAGTAACTGATGGAGTATTTGGTTTTGGGGAAAATTTCAATTATGAAGCTTGGAGCCATCCATGAAGCAATTGGAAGTGCACCTTTGGCAGAAGCCCTTCTATTGCAAGGAAAAAACATATCGTTTATGGCAGGCTTGCCCGTGTTTAGAATTGCTTTTGAATCAGCCTTAGGTATTGAACAGATTAAGTTCTCTCATGTTGATTGCCACTGGGCATTCTTGTTTCTAGTGGTGAAGAAGTTCCTCTTATCATCACATTCTGATTCATTTGTCTTTATTCTAGGGGAGATATACTGCAAGAAGCAGCTTTGGGACTTGGCTGAAAATGAGCTTAACAGCTGCAAGAGAATTCTAGTTGACTGCAGCACAATTCTTTCATGCAGACGCTGCAAACTGACCTTGGAAGTTTCTATTAATCAGAGAATTGGAGATTTAACACGTAGACGTTCTTGTGTGACTTCAAAGGCTTCATCAGATAGTAACTCTTCTTTTCTTCTAGACTTCTACGAGTTGGGGTTGAAAAAGCTGAATCTTCCCATATGGGGAATTTCTCTTAGTTTCTCTGAGGAAGCAAACCATTTAAATGAAGGAGAGGTTTGCTCCTTGAAGGTTGAAGATGAGGTCTCACATGTTAAAAAGGAGCCCAAAAATTCTAGGAGGCCAAAGAAAACATCAAAAAATGTAACAGCGGGGCACAATTCGGAACCTGAGCCCAAGCATAAGAAAACTTGCCCTCAACTTATTCATAATGTCAATGTGTGTGTGCAAGGTATGGTTGGGATCTTAATCTATGGGACACAGGTATGATTGTTTCATTTTATCTTACTTTGATGATTACCTTAAAATTGATTGGGACATCTGTTGCTGAATTTGATTGGCAGGAACATCTATTTGCAACAGGATCAATTGTTGGACATGTCTTCTCATGAAAGTGATGGAATTGGGGACCATGAAGGATATTATCAAGATGAAATGGGAATTTCACCGAAGACGTCTTTTGCTGAGACTGCTCCTAGGAATAGGTAAGAGAAAAAAGAGCAAATGAAATCTTGATACTATTTAGTTTGAAGTGAAAAATTTTTGCTACGTGCTTCTCATATCTTGTACTGCAGGGTGAAAGTTTGAGAGCCTTAGGCTTACGGATGGAATATATCTTTTTTTTTCTTTTTTAAAAGAAACAAAGATATATTATTAATAGAAAAGATAGAGGCAATACAACAGGCAAAACCACCCAAACACCAAAAGACAAACAAACAAAAGCAAAAAGAGACACTAGAAAGCCCTCCCTCTCCCCCCCTAAACATGATCCCTACAACATGTTTCCCCATCCCTGAATCCAATAAGAGATAGATTAACCAAGAGACAAGGAGCCGTGGCTGACCCAAAACGATGCTTGAGACTTAGAATCCTCCCATATCACATTTGGAATATATCTTTTTTTATCTGTCTTGTTTTTTATTTTTCTTTTTGTTTTTTGTTTTTGTTTTTGTTTTTGTTTTTTTTTTTTTTGTTTTTTTTTTGCTTCAAATCCTAGCTCAACTAAACTTACATAGCTGTGAGAGGGAATCCAGTTGTCTTATTTCTATTGATTT
The DNA here is from genome assembly GCA_030144865.1 of Tinospora cordifolia. Lineage (NCBI taxonomy): Eukaryota > Viridiplantae > Streptophyta > Magnoliopsida > Ranunculales > Menispermaceae > Tinospora > Tinospora cordifolia. The sequence continues at coordinate 36,631 of JAJIYU010001148.1, read as the reverse complement.
TGTTTGCCAGGCAAAGTATTGGAGCACTTTGGAAAAGATCATGAAATACATCAACTATTCTGGCAAAGTATTTCAGTTATGTTCAACAGAAAGCCAATATGTGGGGCAACTTGTTCTATTCCATGCACTTCCTTGCTTGATCTCATTTCGAAAGAAAGCAAAGGAGATGGATTTTCTTTTGAACGTGCAGAAATGCTATTCCAGGTTTCTAGGTTTTTTCTGAAGAACTATCATTCGAAATGCCCTAGGTATTTATGTTTCACGTTTCTCTGAGATGCTACATTATAGGTGCATAACATAGTAGTACCCATGATAGCAAACACTTCATATGGTTGTCTGTTTTTGATTGTTTGTCAGGATTTCCTGCTGCAATTTCTGTGCCATGTCAATGGAAAACATAGTATCTTGGTTGTTGCAAGCTTTTGTACTCTGTCGTGAGCTTCCGTTGCTTTTTCAGAAGGTTTGGTGCTTGTTTTCCTTATTTCGTTGACCTTAGTCTTACTCTTTGTGTTGTTTCATTAACGAAATGCCATCATTAACAAGTTCTAAATTTTTAATTAAAATAATAATTAAAAAAAGCTCTAAAGACCTCACTCTTTATCTAAGAAATTTTCTTCCATTATTTTATTTTATTGTGATTGATCATGGAGCTACATAGAATTCAAGAATGGTAAAGGCTTCATATAACACATTGTGAAAACTATGTAAATTAATTATGAAGCTAAACCATACAACTGTAGGAGAATGTTGACATGACATTTTGAGCTAAGTTTATTCGGTTCTTTAGTACATGATGTGTTTGAATCTGGTAATTATCTGATAGGTATCACGGCTGCTTTCTGCTGTATATTCACTCTCCATATCAGGCAAATTGTTTGATTTCCATGTTTCTTCTGGGAAAGTCCTCTCCTTACACCACTGGGCTGCATTTTTCCACCAAGCTTCACTTGGTACTTACCTGAATCACCAGTTCCTTTCAGATGCTAGTGGGAAGCTTAAAATCTGCAATTATGCAGACCTTGAGGTATTGCTTGTCTTCAATTTTTTTTTGGCTTTGTTTCTCAGTTGTTAGTCTACGATAGACACCAATAGAGTTATACAACTCTCTCTTTAATAACTCTCTCTCTCTCTCTCTTGTGTGTGTTGTAACATTCATTATATCCAATGAATCAGTAGCAGTTGAAGAGCATGATTTTCTCATTAGATGACCATTAAAATCATCGTTCTGCTTTCTGTATTCTTCACTTTCACAGTATCTGTGGTTGCACGTGTTAAGTAAATATCCTGAAGAACTCAATCTCAAGATGAGTTTCTTTCCTCTTCTTTTTCTTTTTTTTTCTTAATGATGTACACAGAATTCTTCTTATTTGCTTTGCTGTATTGGGAATGCTACCTTGAAGTTCCACAGATTTAGTGACTACTTAAGTTTTAATGTTAGTACAGTCTCAAATAACAATCATGCGCGATTCACTGTTGAAGTACTTGTGATGATGATTTGTCAGTGTCAAAACAGAGGATGATTGTGAATATTAAGCCAATAATATACATTTTCAGGGAAGCATATTGACATATTCCTTTATCAATGTTTTTGTTGTGTTCTTTAGGGTTCCCGTACTGCTGATTCAAATAACACTGTACCAGAGGCTCATAACTTACTCAGGTTTCAATCTTTTTATGTTGAAAAAAAAATAGTAACACAACGAGAAAGCAAAACCTTTCAACTAACATGATCTCTCCATCTATCTGCTCCTTTTATTGCAGGCTTGCTCCAGAAACGATTGATAATCTTGAGCAATTTATGATTGACTTTTTCCAAGGCCTTCCATGCATTGCAATCATCTGTATAAGTTTGCTGGGCAACGAATATGCTAAGCTATTTAGCAACTTTCTTCATTGTACTTCCTCTTCATCGATGTGGATGCTATTATCTCGTTTTAGATCAAATGGAGAACCTATTGTCATGCTTTTTCCTGCTGATTTGATTGTTGAAGGTGATCGTTTTATTTTATTTTATTTTTTTAAGAGATCGTTTTATTTATTATAAGTGAAAATTACGTGCAGATTACATATTGTCAATTAAAAATTCGATTCTGTTAGATAGGTTGATTAATCGAAATGGAAATGTATAAAAGGCTCAATTTTGTAAAGATAAACGCATTAGGGAGACTCTTTTAGATAGGTCAGATGGATCAGATAATTCTCAGATTTTGGCCCCACGATCAGTAATGTATAAATTAAGCAATATATTATTTATTTTAAATATCATATATGATGTGGTTAGAACTTATAGCATTTGTGTGTAATTAAAGCAAGGTTGCTGTGGTGGAAATTATAGAGAATTTTCCAATTTGCATCAAAATTAGCCAACCCCATATGGGTTCAAAAGCTTTGTGTGAACATATTGGTCAAGTATACTGATTCATTTGGATAAATTTCTGGTTTCAAGTAATAAATTTTAAGCATATTGAAGTTTCTTAATAATGTTTATGGGTAGATCTGGACAGTGATGCAAATTCCACCATGGGATCCATTGACGAAGGCTGGAACTCAAGTAAAAGATGGCTCTGTCCGTGGACCCACACTGTTGTGGATGATGTCACTCCACAATTCAAAATGATACTAGAAGAGAATTACCGATCCTCATCAATCTCACCTGTGGTTGATACCCAGGAGAACAGGTTGCTATGGTGGACATGGAGAAGGAAACTTAATGATCGTCTTGATAAACTTTTGAGGTTTGTTTTTGCCCCTGTGCGATACATGAATAGCATTTATGCCTATGTAAGGCAAGGCTACATTATTTAGCTTTGGAAACTTCAACTAAGTAATCGTGATATTTTGTATCTTGCAATGAATTATTTATCATCTTTAGCATAAAATGAAGAATTTTTGCCTTCTAAATGTGTCATGGTTCCTTGGCATAGGGACATGGAAGATTATTGGTTTGGTCCATGGACATGCTTGCTCTTGGGTGAACCTTTGAATTGTGAATGGTTGGACACTGTACTTTCTAAGCTGATATCTGACCTGAGATACGAATATGAGATTGAAGCAAGCAAAGAGCTTCTGAGAGTCATACTTGGAGGTGCAAGGTGTCCCTCTGAGGCTGAAGCGTGTATCTTGGAATTAGTTTTAAACAAAGGCAGAATGAGTATGGGAAAACACTATCAAGCTAAAACATGTGGATTCTCTGCAACTGCTAGTGATGATGAATGTATAGCTTTCCGTCTCTCTGATGCAATTAGTCAACTTATATATGAAACAGCCAGCAGAACCAAAGTTGAAGGCGTAACTAGACAACCAGTGGTTCTGGTGCTAGATTCTGATGTACAGGTGGGAGCTCTCTTTATTATATTAATTTAATTGGAGCTTGTTTATTTATCTTTGTTTATGCTTGACTTGTGTTAAAACTCTAGGGATTATGGTTTGAACTGAAAATAAAATGTCTAATTTGCATATGAGTAGAATATAAAGTATGTTGGCTTGGGTAGGTTTCTAAGTTTAGAGTTTTAATTGTAGTTGATGTCTAATTTTAGTGTTTAAGTTGTGTTGTAATTTGTCTGATGTTTATTATAAATATGGGATAGGTAAATTAGACTAGAATATGCAATAGTTTAGTATCAAGTTATAGGCTAAAAGAGTACAAGATTTTGAGTTGTGTGACGAGAAATGATAGCCCGAAGGATAAACTTCTTGTACTGACCTTCTTAGCATAATTGATTTATCCACCCATGGGATTATGCATCGATTGATGACACTACATTACATTATTATTATGATTGCTTGACTTATTATTTGAATATTTTGATTGTATACTGGATTGATTTATTGGGATTGTAAACACAACAAATTGGTACCAAAGACATTTTTGACAAGGTATTGTCTTTGATTTGGGGTTCTGTACTCGGTGTAAAAAAATTTTGGTCGTGAATTAAATTTGACCGATTGCATTGGCTGCTTCTATTGGTTGATTGAAGTCATCTAATCCAAACAACCTTTAGAAGCCCTTAAATCAGTTTCTTTTTTTTTTTTTTTCGTGAGTGCTTTTTAATTTGAAGATATGGTAGCCTATTTGAATTTTGGTGTAGCTATTTAATTGAATGGTGATTTGATACAAGGAAAGTGAAGAAACTTGCATTCTATTGCAGCCTTAATGATCTTGACTGAATTTTTTGTTCATGGTAAAGCATTATGAAGATTGGATAATTAAGTAATTACCAATTAGAATTCATCAGAAGATTGTGAAGATTGATTTTTTTGATATCATCTCCATTTTGACATCATAACAATTTGATTGGTTGCATCTCAAGTTCATGAAATGAGTCTTCCAATGAAGAACATGGAGACTATTATTCATAATCGAGTGATTGTTCACATGATATAATAAAGATTGAAGATTGATTGCTTCATAGAGTTCTCTTCAAGATAGAAATTGTTGGAATTTTTGCTTGAACTCAAAATAAAAAGTGTCAAATTTGAAAATGAGCAAAACAAGAAGTATGTAAGTTTGAGTTGATTTCTAATTTTGGAGTTTTAATTGCATTAGATATCTAATTTTACTGTTTAGATTATACAGAAGTTTGTGTAATGTTCATTATAAATATGGGATGTGTAGATTAGCTTAACGCATGGAAGAATTGTCTATCATCAAGTTATAGGTTGAGATATAATAAGTGATTGAGTGAGTGACAAGAAGCACATGACCAAAAGGATACCTTATATTTTAATAAAGCACATGACCAAAAGGATACCTTATATTTTAATGAAGCACATGACCAAAAGGATACCTTATATTTTAATGAAGCACATGACCAAAAGGATACCTTATATTTTAATCTTCCTAGTAAAAGAGATAATTGATCAATCCGCCCATAGGAGTGGGCATCAAATTGCCAAATTGCGTTAAATTGTTTGTGTGAATTGGCAATATGGAGTTATAAAATGATTGATTGCCATGTAGTAGATTGATTGATTGGAGTTATAAAATGCAAATCAAAATGAATTGGCAATATGACACATTGTTGTTGACACTCAAATCAAGCAGCGCTTGTGCAATGGTACCTTACGGCATCCTTTGAACAGGAAATGAAAAATGTTGGAATGTGTTACCAATGTACGACAACATGTCAATAAAATGCTTAGGCAATTGGTTTCATCTAGGTAAGCTGGTGCCTAGGCCATACAAATATTATTCATTTATTGTCTCCTTAAGTAAATAATTGATTAGTTTGACGAATGTAAACCTTGTAAAGTTCCCACCTTAATTGGCATGCCTTTCTCCCTTGATTCTTATCCCCAAGTTGGCTAACCCATGCAACATAAGATCAAGTATATTTCTTTTTCTTTTTTTTTTGAAACAGAAACTTTATTATATTATAATATAAGAAAGAGTTACAACTGGATGAGTTATCTGGAAAACTTACAAATATTGCAAAAATTTTTCACCATCACAAAGCTAATCACAAAATTTGTAACATTTCCCTAACTTAGACGTTGAGATCCATATTGCAAAAAGGATATTGGATCTCTCCCATATATGATGATCTGTTTTATACATAAGATCAAGTATATTTCACACTCTTCAATTGCGTCAACAAATTAAAAACACAAAAAACTTATTGAAAAAAATAAAATAAGCAGGCATTTTGTGAAAATATGTAACAATTAAAGCCATTTTTTATATAATTGTTATGACAAAAGTAAATATGTTAACAGCATGGTAACAAATAATAAAGTAGAAATCAAAATCAGAAATTAGGAACTAAAAAGTAAAACCTTATACCTTAATTACATCAACCCCTTAAACAAAATAAGTCAAAGAGCCTTACTTTTTACCTTAACAAGCCTTAGAGCTATGGAAGAGAGTTCTTTTGGTCATTTTCTTATGGCCGCTCCTTTACACAATTCAATTCTTCAAACTTTATTTTTCATACATGAGTGTACTTCAAATCTATAACAGATAAATGTGTATAAATGATAGTTTTTGTTTCGTCTCATGTTCTTGCTATTGTAAGAGTTCTTTTGGTCATTTTCTTATGGCCACACCATTACACAATTCAATTCTTCAAACCTTATTTTTCATACATGAGTGTACTTCAAATTTATAACAGATAAATGCATATAAATGATAGTTTTTGTTTCGTTTCATGTTCTTCCTATTGTAAGAGTTCTTTTGGTCATTTTCTTATGGCTACACCGTTACACAATTCAATTCTTCAAACCTTATTTTTCATACATGAGTGTACTTCAAATTTATAACAGATAAATGCATATAAATGATAGTTTTTGTTTTTGTTTCTTGTTCTTCCTATTGTAATATCCACCATTTAAATTTTGTACACTTCTTTCGTTGTTGCTTCATCTGAATTTTGATGGTTGGTTGCTGAAAGCAGATGCTTCCATGGGAGAATATACCAGTACTGAGAAGACAAGAGGTCTACCGCATGCCTTCAATTGGAAGCATCTCAGTCATACTTAACATTAACTGTCATGCTCGAGAACATATTGAAATTACTTCTGCCAGTTTTCCATCAATAGATCCCTTGGATGCATTCTATCTGCTGAATCCTAGTGGTGATCTTGAACGCACTCAGGTTGAATTTGAGGAGTGGTTTAGAGAACAGAATATTGAGGTAATTTCCTGATATTTTACTTTCCAGCTAAGAAAAATAGAATGCAAGACAAGTCACGCCACTGAATTGTAGGTTCCTGTCCTTCGAATTAAGTTTCCGTTCATATTACTTTTTACTGTTAGAACTTGCATCCAAAGTTTGTTTGTGTGACTTTACTGTGATTAATCCCTTCAGCAGACATTGGTCTCTTAGAATATCCAGCCACTTGATCATAGCCAATCTTTTGGATGCTAGCAGCAACTATTCCTCTGTTGAAATGAGAGAGAATAAATAATGGTGTAATTTACTTGGACTAAAATGATTTTTAAGCTTTCACTTATGACAGGGTAAAGCTGGGACTGCACCAACTGCTGAAGAATTGGCCTCGGCTTTGAAAACCCATGACTTATTTATATACTTTGGGCATGGAAGTGGTACGCTATCACTATTCTAATTAAATTAATGTGCTTAATACATTGCCTCCTACTTGGAATATTTATCTGAATGCATTTTTTTTTTTTTTTTGTCTAGGGACTCAATATATCCATGGGCATGAGATTCAAAAGCTTAAAAATTGTGCAGCCACTTTTCTAATGGGCTGCAGTAGCGGGTCTCTTTCTCTTAAAGGTGCATACAACCCACAAGGTGCCATCTTATCCTATCTGTTGGCTGGCTCTCCTGCAATTATTGCCAACTTGTGGGAAGTGACTGACAAGGATATTGACAGATTTGGTAAGGCTATGCTTAATGCATGGTTGCATGAAAGATCAAAATCTTCCTCTAAAACTAATCGAGGCAATTTGCTTTTGGAAGAATTTAAATTATTGGACATAAACAATGGTAATGAAAATGGCAAGAGGAAGGTCCAAAAAGGAAGAAAGCCAAAGAAGGATCGCCAGAGTAATGAATTGAGAAACAGTTGCAGCTACAATAATAGGCCATTGATTGCATCCTTCATGAGTCAAGCTCGAGAGGCTTGTACTCTTCCATTCTTAATAGGAGCATCTCCAGTGTGTTACGGTGTACCAACTGGAATAAGGAAAAAGAAAAACTCATAGCAGTGATGACCAAATCACAGTTTGCCCATAATTCTCCTTGAAATGTGGTTGCTGGTGCTTGCGTCAGTATCTTCCAGTACTTGCAGGTTGATGGTCCTCTCAGAAGACGAGATTTGTGCACCAGAAAAGATCAAACTGATTGCTTCATGGCATTTTTTGTCCTCCATTGTTGAATCAAGATCACGTGAAGATGGTGATCTTAACATATTTCTGTAAATCAATCTCCACTATATATCTTCATTCATGGAAATCTTTGATCCTTAGATACATGTAACTTAGTAAACAGGAGCCCAAAAGAATGGCGCTCCAAGCAGCATCACCAAGTGAGTTCGTATTTACTCATTTACTGTAAGGTTAAAGAAAGCGATTTTGTAAGGTATTGCGGTTTTTTCCTGGCAGGTAAGAATTTAGAAGGCACAAGTATTTTAGTTTCACGGGTCTTAAAGGAGATTAAAGCCAATTAATAAGATGAGATTCTTCCCTGCAATGAAGTCTGGTTTATCACTTTCTTTCTATTTGTTAAAAAATTATATATATATATTCTTGGTTATTGGTTTTTTATTTTTTTTCCCATTAAAAGGTGTTCAACCCATTTGGTCCGGATTAGTCCTTCGCACAGTCCAAGTTTTGCATGGATTTATAGGTAAATTTCTTAATACTTGTATGCTTTTATCTAAGAAGCTTTAGGTCAAAATGTGCTTGAATTACTCATATTGACTTTAGGTTCAAGTTGGTTTATACTTGGTTTTGTTACTTATAAATTGGATTGATCAATTTAAAAAATAATAATAATAATCTGAAACCAAATCGAACATTTTACAAATTGTGTGACAATGAACCAAACCAATTGGTTTTATTTATGGATCTCCAGTTTCATAGTTAAATTATTTTTTATTCTGCTTAGGCCGTGTGTAGTTTGTGATTCAAATATATATATTTTTTAATCTTCGAAAATCTTAAAACATACAAAAATGGCTTTGGTTTAAAAATTTTGAGGATTGTTTTTTTATTTATTATTATTTTTATTTTGCTTGTTTATTGAGAGAACCAGTTGCTTTTGCAAAACCATAGCATGTTCATGTTTCCTGAATTTTCTGTTTTGAATTGTACTCCTGTTTTTAGATTCCGATACAAAGTTCCACCTAACACTAAGTTTGGTTGTGATGTTGAAACTGGAATAAAATCCAATAAGTGTAGAACTTTCTGGACCAGTTTAAGAAGGCCAACACAAAAGTGACATCACCACCTCATGGCCAACATGCAAATGAATCAACAGGTTTCCCAAATGTTGGTGCAAGTTCCCATTGGCCTACTGAAAAATGCGAAACAATGGAACTTGCCCGCCCACTTTGCAGAGGACAGGTGAAAGGTTGGACAATTGTTGAAGCTGCACGCGACTATTTTAACTCCAACAGAAGAAGCTGTATGCAAGATGACTGCTCATTCGTCAGTAACATACAAAGAACATAGGAAACATGTTAGACGCGAGCACCCTTCTGCAAGACCACGTACTTGGTAAAATGGCCTTCATTCACTCATTTTCCCTTGACTTTTATGTGGATTTTTTCTTGTCACAGGACTGTAAAAATCTAAAAACAAAATTACAAAAAGATTGTTTTTTTTTGTGTAATATAGTTTTATTTAATATTGACATGTCATATCCAACGAGTCTAATTACCAAGTTTAGGTGTGTTTTGTTTTTTATTTGTACATTCTGGCCATTTACTGGGGTGCGTAAGTTTTATTTAATATTTCACCTTCAAGAGAGGATAATAGCAGTGTGATATATTAAAAGATGTATTTCTATTTTACGAATTATGCCCCGTTCAACGAGTTTTCAGGTTTTTATTTATTTATATTATATATAATACAAACACTTAAATATTTTTCAAGTTGAAGCATTTTTATCCTATATCCTTTAACATGCTATCCTACTTTTATTTTTAAAAATTAATTTTATTGTTATCGGGGTTAGTATTTAAAATTAACTATTTTTTCTCATACATTTACCCTGTTTTTTAGGTTTTTGATTTACTTTATTTTATTCTTTGCTCTCTAAGATTCACTTTTTTTTAACAATTATTCATATTGTCTAATAATATTAATCATTTTAATCATATTAAAAAAGATGAATTGTATCTGATTTTTTATATGAATTATGTTATTTTAATCTTTTTAAATAAAAACTATACACAGCCTATTTGTGCGTGCAGCAGATAGTATTGATAACTAAATATTGAGACTTTTAATTATAAGAGAATATATTACAATTACGATCGCTTTATTGAATTAAAACTAAAATACCTAATATTACAAATAGGAGAAAACTATCAAAAGGCAATACCAAGGGATAACTATATGCACGCTGGTACATGCAAATATATTACTGAATCATTTGAGGGCAAACGAACGGGCACACATTTATATAGGGCCACATGACAAACTTTGAACTTGTGTCAAACTTTAGCCAAAAATGAGAGAGAACATTTTTTTCAGACACAGGTTCATACATTTATAGATACAAATCAGCCACCAATAATTTTGCTTGGCATAGGAGAGAGCAATCAGAGTAACATGCCAAATTTTCGTGTTAAAAAACAATCAACCAACCACTGGCCTTCCCCTACCACCCGCTGAAGCAAGGAGCAGAAATGAAAAGAAAATAAAATTGAAAGAGCAACTTTTTTGTAATTTTGTTTTTTTGATTTTTACAGTCCTGTAACAAGAGAATCAACATAAATAAATCAAGGGCAAATGAGTGAATGAAGGACATTTTACCAAATACCTGAAATCCTATAAATTCCTGCCTTTCCTAATTCTTCATCACCTCCCTTATGTCTACAACTTGTCATCGTCGACTTCTACGCCTTCGTCTCCTCATTGATGATGACCTCCCAAGATTCATCAGTCTACCCCGGCGCCGAGCAACCAGGGACTCATCATCATCTTCTTCACCTTCAGACGTAACAGCTTCATCACCACCACCACCATGTGTTGCTGCCATACCAGAAATTCTACTTCGACTTCCCCCGTTAAGATGAGGATGGTAACCCCTTTCAAGCCTTAGCCTAGTGTTAAAACGACCACCTCCACCTGGGCCAAATAATGCAAAAAGAACATTCAAGACACTCCTAGCATCATCCTCATCAGCTCCGCCATCCTCGTCAGTATCTAATCCACGGTGGTTTCTCTCTATCACGTAATCCCCAAGGACCATAGCTCCTGGCATTGATGATCGTATCGTGCTCATTACGTCTTCGCGCTCCCTTTCATGTTCGAGCCTTCGCCATTCCTGTTCAAGAATGGGGTCCACTTCACGTGGTCTTGCAGAAGGATGCTCACGTCTAACATGCTTTCTAAGTTCTTTGTATGTTCCGATAAATGAGCAGTTATCTTGCATACAGCTTCTCTTCTTGGAGTTAAGATAGTCACGTGCAGCTTCAACAACTGTCCAACCTTTCACCTGTCCTCTACAAAGTGGGCAGGCAAGTTCCATTGTTTCACATTTTTCAATAGGCCAATTGGAACTTGCACCAACATTTGAGAAACCTGTTGATTCATTTGCATGTTGGCCATGAGGTGGTGATGTCACTTTTGTGTATGCCTTCTTAAACTGGTCCAGACAGTTAGAGTATCGATAGCTGGTTCCACACATGTAGGGACGACAACCTTTGTCATGAGAGGAACATAGAAGAAGAACTGCATTGTGAGGGAACTCTAAGCAAACTGAACAGGTAGCATCTTCCCAGTCTTCCTTCTTTCCCAGAGATTTGGTACATTTATTCTTTTTGTGTGCTTCCTTGTCCAAAAGTTTGCAATGAATTGATGGTAATGGGTATGGAGTTGATCGATGCTGGCGGGAACCAAACCTACGCCTGCTCCTGGTAACTGTCGTCATCTTTCAACCTAAACCTGAAACTCATGCAATAACATTAAGCATTTAGAAGACCTGAACCATGGAAGTTCATTAAGCAGTTCAACAAATTCAACACAGGATAATTATAAAGATAAACAGATAACACTACACCTGCAAAATGAAGAGCCGGAGTTAAACAAAAAATCTGCAAAAAGTCTATAGTAATTGAGACCAATCTAACATTGGGAGTAAAAAAGTTCCGCAAACAATAATAAACATGCAAGTAAACTCAACAAGGCTGTAGCCCAACTAAATGGTTAGCAAAATGAATCTACTTCCCAACTCTCCTCTTTGCCAAATCACAAATTATATTGAAATTATCTGCAACTGTTAAAATCATCTCTACAAAGAAAATATGTTGTTTTCAAGAAATCACAAAATGATGTTTTTGGAGTTCCACAGTTTTTGGATCTTGATCTAGTTTCAAGATGACAACCTAACTTAGCCTAAAGTTGCATTTTGCTCTTGATCAGAAACCAATAGCACAATTTAAAACAGAAAATTCAGAAAACATTATTTTATAATTTAGCAAATGAAACATGTTATATCACTAAAAAAGCAAAAAAAAAAATTCTCAGAATTTACAAACCAAATGAATTTTCATAGATTTAGATTTTTGGATACAATATATATGAACAAACTAAACAAATTCAAGAATCTCACTTGTGAATTTTTAAAGAATTAAGTTAAAGTTTGAAGGCATTGCTGATTGATGAGCAGAATAAAAAGTGAATTAAGTATGAAATTGGACATCCATACATAAAACCAATTGGTTTGGTTTAATGTAGCTCAATTTTTAAAATATTCAATTTCATTTCAGTTCTTTTTTTTTTTCAAATTGATAAATCCAGTCAATAAGTGACAAAACCAGGTATAAACCAACTTAAATCTTCTTAAACAAAGCAAATAACTATTAACTAATTTAGACAATGCCTTCAACAAATAGTTAAATTAAACAAATGGCTAAGTGCATGGTTCAACATAAACTAACAACATGTATTATACTTTTTGTACATCTATATGTTAGATGTGAATTTTCGACCACACCCAGCTGGTAAACAGCTTAATTAAGTTGGTTATGCCAATATGTGAGTGCTTTGAATATCATGACATTTTTAAATATTGAATGTCTTTCATATGTTATGGACAAATCATAAATAAACCAAACCAGATCGGTCTGCTTTGCTTTAGCACTGTCATTGGTTATGTTTCCATTCCAAAATTATGAAACCAACTAAGTTCAGTTCAGTTCAGTTCAATTCAATTTTGGCCTCAGTTTAAAACAGAGCAAAATCTTATTGTTATCACCTAATGGAACTTACAACTAACCAAGCATCTCTACCAGTAGTATATTGAAACCATGTCTACTTTTGATGACTAAATTACTTGTTTACTAGTATATTTGTTCACAATGATGAATATTACTTGTTTACTTGCTAAATTACTCTAGGATCTATACATAATCATAGCTGCTTTTATATGTAGGTTGGATCCAATAGACTATGCTTTGACAACAAATGCTAAAAATAAAAAGAAAAAGAAAATACCTAGAGCATGAAGCTCCTCCTATGGTAAAATCTGGAGAATAAATATGATTTATCCAGCCTATTTTCACATCGAAAATTTGTCATCAGATTCAAATCCAGAAGTCCATGACCTCCATGTCGCAATGTGCAACAACTTCAACTAATGCACTACCCTTAAAACACTCTAAAAATACTCAACTCTACTAGTCTACTCAACTAATGCATTCCAAACTATGTAGGCTCATCCAAAGGTCTTCGTTGTATGTCTTTAGCCCAAACCACCATAATTGATTTGTCTTATTTAACCTCAATGGGAGATAATTGTACCTTTTCCCAATACATTTATTAGTTTTATCTTTTTAATGTTCATCAAATAACAATTTAACATACATATGATTGTTCCACTTATTTTTGTTCAGGTATTCTTTCCTCATTGCCTGACGTTTTGTTCCACAGAACAGAGTCGTCCTAATGGAGATTGTATAAATTTCCCTTTCAATTTCAATGGGATACAAAACCATATTATACTCCAAAAGTTCACCTCAACTTATCTAATCCTACAACTCTATAAATCATAGTCTTGCCAATGTCATTGTCCTAATTATTATCGATCCCAAACACCTAAACATTAACTCCTTGGTAAATTGTGGATTTCAATCTTCATTCTCCCTTCATTTGTATTTCTATTTACATCAAATATATTGCATATATTGGATTTAATCCTACTGATATTAACCTTTTAGATTATAAACCATCTATTCAAAAATCTAACTTAGTATTTATTTAAATTTTTGTTTCATCAATCAAAATTGTATCATCAACAAATAATAATACCATAAATATCTCTTTGAATAAGTTTCATACACACTTGTAACAAAAGCATGCACAGAAACTAGGAAATCAATGAAACGAAATGTTAAATATTTACTATATGATTCCAAAACTCAATATTGGAGAAGCAAAAACCAAAACAATAGCACAAATGAAATATAGTTCACTAATATGAATTATATAGAATCAAAGATCATCATTTCTTGCACTTTAATGGATTTAAACATACTATTATATCTTACAAGAGAACAAGCATCTCATGACATTTATGTAAGAACTCTTTGGACTTATGCTCGCTAATCAACTTCTACAAATGTTTACCAGTTCAAATTCAATATTCCAAAATTAGTTCTAACATTTAGAGCAACCAAAAGTTAGGACATTAAGATTTTAGTCCTTGGTGTAGCAATTGCGCTCTTAAATCTTAATTGATTGGAAACTTTCAAGTTTCAAGTTTCAACTACTGCACTAATGAGCTGGGCTGTTGAGATGTGAGACAAACCTCCTCCTCTAAACAGAAATTAAATCCTCAAAAGTGCCCAAGTTTTGAACTTTTCCAAAATCTCCATGCCTTAAACCTCTATAAATCTAACTCTCATCTCCACTAACATTATTCCCCACAAACTTGTAAATCCATAAAAACATGCACTCCACTACAAGGAAACCTTCAAATGATGGTTAGGTTGTTGTTTTATTAATCATCACATAAATTACTACACGTATCATAAAACAGTGGACATTGTTTTTTATTAAATGAAGCAATCAAAAGCAACTTGCAGGACCAACTCTGAGGTCTAAAACATATTATGTTAACTTACAAAATAGTACAAGTATTTTTCATATACATGGAAATTTGAACTTGCACAACTTAACACCACAAAACATGAAAAGAGTCAGAGCTTATTTCCAAGTACCATTAATGAGAAACAAAGTGCTTATCGAACAAGTAACATATTGTCATGTGACATTGTCAATAGTAACGCATTAGAAACGTGTCAAACAAAAAGAGTGAGAAATTGAAAACAAAATTTCAGTTAACACCCCCTTCTAGAAAAGTTTTTTGAAAAAAGATAATCTCGCTTAGCTTCTTCAAGAAGAAGTAAAGTGTTTTTTTCAAAGTAGTTTCACTAAAAATAGTTGTTGTCAAACACCTTTAGAGAAGTGCTTTTAGACCAAGAGCACTTTAGAAAAGCTCTTTCAAATGGGGTCAAAATAAGGTCAATGGACGACAACAGAATGGAGAAACAATGTACACCGAACATGAAAATAAAAGACAATGATAAAACCAAACAAAACAATGCGTGTTCGTAACATGGGTCGCCGTCATGAATCCATTTTTTCCACTCCATTCTAAAAAGGGCTAAATCAATACTTATTAAGAGTTAGTATTTTTTTCTTCAACTATAACCATCCATAATTCAGTCTACCACTGCTACCATTAATTGTCAATGCATTGCTCGTCTTACTAACACATCTAATTGCTAATACTCATCGCTAAAAACTTGATAGCGCCTTGATAAATTCTTTCTGAATATATCTGCAATGAATCTCTTCATACCATTATTTAAACTCACTCATTTTAACTCGGTATTGTAATATCGCGCCATAAATTAATCTAGACACTCACAGTTTAGCTACTCATAGCAAAACAATGGGTGCTAAATAAAAATGTGTTGTTTTCCCAAGGTCCAATGTCCTTAACACACAGTTGGCCTAAAATTAGTTATATAAAGTGTTCTTTTTGCTATTTTAGGATATCGTGACAATCATATAATATACTAAACCACTTCCTCAATATAGTTGACACCATCACTTGTTTCTCAATGAAAATTAATTGACCATAACAATTGATACCTATGATTTCTAATCTCTTATAACTTTAAATCCTTATTATTACTCTAATTGCACTCAATCCACAGAACTGACATTTAACATAACCAATCAAATCCTACTACAGTCAAATCCTTGTATATTCTAAATGTCTTCACTATTCAGTTAGCTTCATTGCATTATCATCAATTAATGACATACATCACAAAATGCCTTCTTGAGAGGACCTTAAGGGTGATACAACGTGTAAATGTAAGATGCAGTGATGCACAGCACACTAAAATAATTTAAGTTGAAAACAATCAAATTCATTAAAAACCACACATGAATAAAAGAGGCCAAAATGCTTTGCATAAACAAATTATGTTCACAATAAGCTAATATTTACCTATTCATTAACACTCATTTGTATCAGACAAGCATTCAGTGAATTTTATTGAACAAGATAAGTCAAGATGTCAAGCACATATCAAAGCAAAAGCATGCACACATATATGCAGGTAGAGATCCACTGTTTGCCTCATCAATTGTGGAACCTCGTAGTCACATTCCACCTTACACGTCACCATGAGTTTCAATCCAAAGTTTATCAAATAAGTAGGTAGACTCTCCTATGCCTAAACATGTTTGTAAAAGCTCAATCTCACAGAACCTAGAGTCGATTAGATATCCACGATCAATAACTCCCTCCTTGTATAGAGATAATTGCATTAAATGAAGTTGAAAAGAAGACTGCCAAGGAAAGGGTATTTCAAGACTGTCCACATGCTCGATACTGATAATTGACTTATTGACGTGGGTAACTCTCCAAATAAAAATCTGCAATCTTGCAACTCAACAAACAATCCTACACTTTCATTGTCTTTAGATCTCATAAGTCAAGCATAGAGCTTAAACATAAAGTGTTAAGCAAAAAGAATTACCTAGAGTATTAAGAAGTTTTCAGATAAATTTGGGATTTGATTCCAACATAAGAAGCATAACTGATAACAATAATAATAATAATAACTGATACAATAAGGAAAGACAGCTCGTAAATTCAGTTGAGGCATTAGAGTACCACAATTTAGCATAAACTAACACCGTCTTTTGCTGCATATGATTGAGAAAAATAATATATACTCATGGACAAAGAAAAAGAGCTGATTTTACAAGCCACAAAAGCAAAGTACTGCCAAGAGCTAGAACTGTTAAAATAGGAAATTCTCCAACAACTGGGGATTGCAGATGCACATAAAAATTGCTTATACTTCTATTTCCCGGTGTTGTATCAATCAAACATGTAAGCAAATATAGTTCAACTTCGTGGACAGAGAATTATAAGAAAAGTAACACTTAAATGGAAACAAATATCTCCCAAGAAATCAACAAATTTTGAAACAAAGAAAATAAGAACTCAAGCAAGAAGCGGCAGAAAAACCACATAATTCTCAGCCATTTACCACATTTAACCAGCCCAAAACCATTCCTATCCTCTAGGTCAAGCACTACTCCAAATCCAAGACAACTTACGTCAGGGAAACAAATCCACCTCAGTTAACCTGATCCAAATCTAAAACAACTGAGCCTTTGCCCATTTACTAATAAATACACAGAACCAGATACCCCATCTCAGATAGACTCCAAACATGACGTGCACACACGACAAACAAACCACACCAAGAAGAAGCATTCAGGATTGGAGTATCCTAATCAACAAAAAATAAAATAAAAATAAAAAGTAAATTAAACGAACCATCAGATTCAACGCGAATATATTAACATTAAACCAAATCACAACCACATGCCACATGGCCAAGAAAGTCTACGGAACTGGTGTAAAGATTCAGCAATTGCTTCAAAGAAAAATAAAAGAAAGAAAGAATTTGTTTAACAATAAGCATAACCATCAAATATAGAAATTCTGCCAAGAAAAACCCTAAATGCGTGAAAAATAAGCAAAATTAGGAGAGAAAGGAGAGAGGGGAAAGAATCTGAAAATGCAGATGAAATCAGAAACCCTAGAGATCAAAAAAGAACCTGAAAGAGAGTATGTGTGAGAAAGAGCGCGCGGTAGCCAACGAGGCTTGACCGATGAGCTTGGATTCGAAATGTGAGATTTCTCTTTCGAGAGAATAAGAAGAGGACAGGATTTGAAATAAAAAGAGAGAGGGTGAAGAGATCGAGAGAGATGGTTGTGAGGCTTTATCGGGCGAGAGTGGAGTCACGTTTACGCCATCGTGAGGAGAAAATGCGCAAAAAGACCAACCAACGCCGCGCGAGCCAGCATCTGATTCGTGTACTACTTTCGTCACCCTCTCTCGACTCTCGGGCTCTCAAGAAATGGGTTATTCTGGAGGGTATCACGTGCCTTACATGTGACAATATATGTAATATATTAAACCCGCCAATACCATCACGTTAAACAAGAAAAAAAAAAAAAAAACATTAGGAAGTATTAAAGTAAAAAATTATAAAAAATTGCGAAGAAAGAGGAAAAACACAAGAAAAAGGCTTTGGAATGCGTGAAATAAAGAGCATAGTTAGTTATGTACAGTAATTTGAAAATAATAATAATAATAATAATAATAATAATAATATATATATAAGAGCTTAAGGTTCAAATACATAATATATAAGTTCATTTAGTTGTTTTTTAAATAATTATAAAAAATATGTTGAACTGATTATATAGTTATACTTTTCATGTCACAAAATTATTAGATGAATATGTATATCTCAAAATAAATATTTATTCCTTTAATGATTATAAATTTTGTTATTAAATAAATTATCATTACATTTAAAAATCTAAAGATTGGTTTGCATATAACAAGACTAACTTGTAATAAGAAATAAATGATTTGTTACCAATAGGGTTTTAAAAGATTGTGACACTCCGGCCCCAGCTCGGACCTTGAGAAGTCACGAAACGTCGAAGCCTTGCGCAAAGATGTGCACCTATCTAGCGGAATAAGCCATGCGCGCAGGTCATCGTCCACCGAAGACGGGATCGCCACTTATTTCAACTGCCCTCAATCTCTTTCTTTCCTTCAAAAATGTATTTCCAATTCATTTTTCAAGTAATGATGAAATCAATTCAAATAACTATATATCATTTAAAATGAGAGTTCATAGGTAAAATAAATTAATTAGTAAAATTTTTAAAAAAATATGATGTTTAAATAGTCAAGTCTAAAACAATTTATGTACGTTGAAATCTGTCAAAACAACTAAACTATAAGTCAAATGAGAAGCTTTGAATTCGACATTCAAATAACCCAAGGGTTTTTGAAATAAACTTAAAACATTTAATCGCGTATAAAATAATCAGTCCAAAAAGAAAGGGGCACAAGTCCATTTCAAATAATTACAAAAAAAATATTATTTACAAAAAACATTTGACAACCTCCCTAGAGAAGTTTTAACAAAATAATTAGAGTCGCCTGGAGATGGTCAACTTGTACCATGTCAATTGTCACGTGAAATAGAAATGTGGCGTGAGCTCAAAAGCCTAGTGGATCATACAAAACATCACTAGTATTATTCAGACAAAAATAAAAACACTTAAACACTTTCCTAGATAGTGTTTGTTAATTCTTTTTACAACATTTAATTTTGACAAGACTTAATAAAAGAGGCTTTTAAAAAAGTAGAGTGTTTAATAGCATAGTTTTTTTCATCTAATTTTAAAGTTTTTTATCCATAAGAGGAAATATCTCTTAATTTTTAATTTTTAATTTTTTGCTTTTTTTTAAATAAGTGGAGCAAGAAGAGGTTTCCATACTTTTCAAAATAGATGTACATTTTTTTAAAATGTCTAAAATAACCTTGACAAACTATTTAAAACAATTAATTCAATCTAAATTTAACTAAAAAATTTTGATTTATATGCTCGTCAAAATTATTTTGTCTATTTGTATTTATTAATCTTATAATTATATATTTTATTTATATATTAACTAAAAATATAATTAATTAATTCTTAACTTTCTACACTATTAAGCTATTTAAAACTTCTTAAAATTTAATATTCTCAAAATAAGAATATTGAATTAAATAATTTTAAAATTTTGGTTTTAATAAATAATAATACATAGAATATAATTGATATTTATATTCACACCATTAATAGATATATTATGTGAGATAATTAAATTTATAAATATATTTTATATAAAACTAATAACTTTTTATTCAAATAACCTAAATTATCCATATAACAAGAGAAAAGTAAGTTTGTAAAGCTTGCTTAATTAACACCCTATTTAATTTTTTTTTTTTTTTTTGTGTTATCATCATCAAGCACTTTATAAAATATAAGCTCTTATTTTATTAGTTTTACTATAAAAAGTCTTATGAAATAAACAATAAATATCTAAGAAGTAAAATAATCAAACAAGCCTTTATACTTATTTTTCATATTTGACGGCTCCATCACCAAACTTTTTTCTTTAACTGTAAGAAGTAAAATGGAAAAAAAAAACATTTTTATACAATAAAATATAAATAATTACATAAATAGCAGTTCTTTCATTTTTATACATATAACATAAATTTAATATTATTTAATACCCCCGAATTTTATCAAATAATTTAAAATAAATAAAATAAGTTAAATAAATTAATTTTAAATATTTTTTATGCAAATTGTGGGTTGGCACATGAAAAATAAAATATATTAGAGATATAATAAAAAATTAGGCAAATAAGACCTTAATTTGGTAATTTAATAAAAATTATAATTTAGTATAATTAATTATGAAATTTAAGAAGTTGCTCAAGAAATAAATATAAATAATACACATATAGATTAATATGGGTATGAATAAGGTGTATGTTAGCACAATAAATGTGAATACTACATATTATAGGAATATGTACATAGAAAAAATTTATATAATTAAATAAAAATGTAGTATACATATGTTTATTAAAAATAAATCAAACACTATGTAAATATTAATTTATAATTACATAAATTATTATCTAAAAATAAAATATGAAATAAATAAAAATATATGAAAATAGAAAATGTAGATTATTTAATTATTAGCATTAAAAATATTATGGAAATAGAAAAATATCAAATAAATGTAATATTAAATAATTAGAAAGGGAAAAATATTAGCAAATCATCAAAATAGAATGAAATATACAAGAAAATCAAGTTTTTTATCAATTAGGAAGTGTCTAATTGGCAAAATTCGAATAATATCATTACTAGAAAACAAATTTGGTAATTAGAAACTGCATCCAATGATCCAAAACAAATCTGCAAAATCCAACAAATGAAATCAAAGCCCAAAACAGCTCCCAGGAGCACCAAATCATTAAAGTCAACGGCCAGGATTGAACAATTTGCATGATCTGCAATCCAACGGCCCAGATCAAGAGCGCACCGAACACCCTATAACACCGAATTATCACATATCGAACGGTCTGAAATCAACACATCCGATCCAACGACCCAGATTCGAGATATCTTTGATCAATCATGTCACTCAAGGCCCATCAAACGGCCCAGATCGAAGCGCTCTGAGGAGATCGCGAACGAATGCTCCGATCAAGGAAATCGGACGGCCAGAAACAATCAGGGACGATCGGACGATCAAGATGAGTTTCATTCATCGCGAAATGCATGTCTCGAGGACGATCCGACCGTCCAGAACAAATTCGTTAATCCGAGATTGCGAAATAATACTGCGCTTGAGGAAATCGGACAGTCCAGATTTATGCTCCTCTAACGATCAAGGATCCAACCCCATTCTCGAGGATTATCGAACAGCCCAGATGCGATCTGCCCGATCCGAATACTTATGCGTGATACGATGATGATCTGACGGCCCCGATACGCAGACCCGAGATTATTATCCGAAAAGTCCCAAAAAAATCGATTAAATACTCCAAAAATCCGAAAATTCAATTTATAAATTCTCAAAAATTTTCAAAAAATATTACTTGCTAATCTACTATACTTGGGGGGCACGAAAATTTGAATTATTGGCAAGTTTCATACAAAGGAAATACAAAAAACTTACCATTTTACGCTATTTTGAACTCTATATAAACACTCCTCATGCTCACAATTCATCCCATCCCAAAAAACAAGAGTTGAATTGTCATCTTGTTCTCTAAGCCCTCTTCTTGGCTCCCCTTCTCACTTTCTTTTCCCTCTTATGTGTGAGAAGTTCATTGGTTTGGGAATTGGTTTTGGGTGATTCTCTTAGTGTTTGAGCTTTAGGAACCATTGCTTCAACTTTGGAGAGAAAGCAACACAAGGTGGAAGTTGCTTCTTGAACACCCCTTTTTCTTATTCAAAGTTCTAGCATGTTTATTGTGTGTATGATTTTAAAATAAAAATATTTTCAGTTCTAGCATTCTAAAATAATTTTCAGTTTTAGATTTGATTCATATTTGAATTTATGCATGCATATTGATCATATCATGCCTAGTATCATGTTTATGTTTTATTTCAATATATGATGTATGATTGTGAGTGCTCCATGATTGAATTTTCAGTTTGATCATGTACTGAATTTATTTATTTTAGTCTCATGTTCTGAAATTTATTTTAAGATTCTAGAATATGTGATTTAACAAAGATAATGGTGATAACAACCACGTACCATTTAGCACACATATGGGGTGCTATAGATGTTCTTTTCATATGATTAGTTCATATGGTTTTAAGACCAAAGTACTTGGTTGGTGGGTAACGTCCCTTGAAGTCCAAAAGTCAAATGAAATTGGCTATGAAAAACCATATTTCACTCTAAGGAGGTACTTTGTTAAAAACATCAAAGGCTTCAAAAACCCTTTTGGTCTAAATTACAACTTTAAATAATTGGTTGTTTGAAACGCCTAATGTATGCAAGTGTTTGAATTATAAATGTGCTATTATTTTGAGTTTGAAAAATATTTGTTTGATAAAGATCCACTGAGCTATGTGCTCACTCCTTCCTCTTTTATTTTTCATGAAATTAAATTATGAAAGTTATGAAAATTAGATAGTTTTTTATTTAGCAAGTTTCTATTTTTTTAAAAGTTTCCTTTCAATGTAAGGGCATGTTGCCCAATTTTGAATAAGACTTCCGCTGAAAGTTAGTACCTCTATTTTGATATTATTAATCAACAATATAATAGTTTACAAAGTTATGTACTTTCTTTTATTAATAAAGAAGTTGAATTTTTCTTTACCTTTAATTGTCTTGATTTTATTAAATGTGAATTTGTATTATTGAATTTATTCTAAGACATGTGGTATTGAAAAATAGAAAGTCAAGTGTGTATCACTTGTAAAGTAACATGACCCAACCCGCCAATTGGTTAAGTCTACCATCAAAATAATGGTGGTGTGTCAAAATGCTCAAAGAATGCGGGGGTTGGAGTGTTACATACTAAAATACTAGAAAATAGGAAAAAACACATTTCTCTACAAAAAAATGTAAAAAATTATAGAAATGTCACTGTTATTATTTTCATACATATAGCGAAAACTTAATAACAAAACGATTATATTTTTTTGTCCATTAAGTTTGATAGTTAATAGTATATCAATATTTGGCATATAAATTGTATAATATTGGTAAACAATTAATATATTAATACTGTAATATCAAATATCAAGAATAATTAAATTAGATAGTACACCAATATTTGGTATACAAATTTATAAACATTGGTATACAATTAAGATGTTACTATTGTAATACCAAATATCAGGATCAGTTAAATTAGATAATACACCAATATTTGATATACAAATTATACAATATTGGTATATGTTTGTTGCTCGTTGCTGCTACTACAATATACCAATATTTGGTATATAAATTATACAATATTGTTATATACTTAAGATATTACTATTGTGATTACAAATATCAGGATCACTTACATTATTTGGCATACCAATATTTGATATACAAATTGTATAATATTGGTATATAGTTGCTACTCGCTTCTGCTATTGCTTCTACTACTACTGTTGTGAACAATGTTGTGTTGCCTATCGTTCTTGTTTTCCCATCTTTCTCTTCTTCTTTTCAATTTTTGCGAGGGTTTCGAAGCATTATAAATGGTGGGGCGAGGAAAAATGCTTGGATCTGGAGCAAAGAAAGCAAGTTCGAGGAGCAGTAAGGCCGACTTGCAATTTTGGGTTGGTAGGATTGCTCAATTCTTAAAAGCTGTCAAGTACCCCGAGCGATTGACGATGCCACTGATCTGCTTGAAGAGAAGGATTTTGGACCTGATTTTGATGTTTGGTAGTCTTGTCATTTATCGGCTTGTGCATTCCCACAAAAATGTGTCGTAGAGTTGCGTGCAGCACGCGAAGCTCTAGCTCGCCAAGTTCAAGCAGTAACAATGACTTTGACGGCTACAACAAAGGTGCAATAGTAGTAGCATCAAGGGGCAACAAAAGCAGTAGCAAGGGGTAATAGAAGTGACATGGAGTAAAAGAGCAGCAACGACAAAGAATAGGAGGCGATGGCAGTGAGGCGGCATACCAGCGGCATGGAACGATCAACAGGACGCAACAGGAGCATTGACAAGCAAGAGCAACGGCTATTGAGACCATAATATAATAGAAATGAGAGGAGCAATGCACTTGGGCAGCAACACGCCGGTAACAATTGCAGCAGTGACAACGACATCAGAGCATGGTGCAACGATTTCAGTTAGGCACCGGGAGATTCAACAAGTAAACTGATAAAAGTATAAATTAAAAAAAAAAAAACTAATATAATTGAAAACTTTTGAAAATGAGCAGATGTTTTTGATAATATTTTTTTTCAAGTGACATTTCATGTAATTTTTTTTTTTTTGAGCTCCTTGTCATTTTCATAAACAACTAATCCATGGCATTGCAAAAGAAGGTTAAAATTCCTTAGACAAAAACAAATTTTTGTACCAAAAAATAGTAAAAATTATCAAAATAATGTGTATATCAAATATATATACATATTGAAAAATAATATCAAAATATTGTATTATTAAGTGCTAAAATTCAAAAAATGAGAATTATGATTTTGTGATTCAAAATCACACGATCTTAATAAAAATGGAAAATCAAAGGAAATAGAGATTTAGAAAAAAAAAAGGTCAATATAAATACATTATCATCTCAACATTAGTCGTTGCAAAATTAAAAGATCACCATTCAATCACAAATTACCAACAGAGGAATGTAAAAGTCAAAAAAATCAAGAAATTATAGAAGTTACAAAATTTTGATTGTGACAAATAATGTAAATATTACTATTGAAAGGCAAAAAATTTATTATGAATATTGTGTTTTACCGACAATTTTTTATAATTTTCTCAATTTATTAAGAACAGTTAGAAGAGTTTAAAAAATAGTTAATAAAAGAGTTTGTTTGATATTTAACAACATTAGCATAGCTCATAAAAAAATGGAAGGAAAAAAGAAGCATCAATTTTTTTTCACGTGTAAATGTAGGGTTAAGTTGCAAAAAGTGACCAAAAGATAAAATTCGTTTAAGACAAATTTTCAAGCTGAATAATCAACGACATTTTCTATAATTGTGACATTTTATAAAAATACCCTTATATTTTTAACACAAATATATATATATATATATATATTTCAAATAACAGACAAATGTATGTATTGGTAATTTAATAATTTAAGAAAAAATGGCATGCTATTATAAGGAGTCTTGACCATACAAAAAATGTAGATTTTTTTTTGTCAAATAAAACAATCAAAATTGAACAAAAATATTCATTCTACACAGTCAATTTGCATTGTCAACAAAAACTTAGCTACATGCGAGATCATTCTCATTTTTATTAAAAAAAAAGGGAGTTAAGAAAGGACAATTAATTGGATTAAGTATATCGACAAAAATTAATTAAAAAAACATATAAGGACAAAAAAATATCACACAACTTTATACGGCTCATTATCATTTATTAAATAACCAACCATGGAGATTCCTAGAGTATATATATACATTATTTTGTGGCCATTTATAGTATTTTGAGAGGAGTCTTTATTTGATTTATAATGGGATTGATCTTTTAAATCCCTATTTGTAACAAATCATCTATTTCTCATTACAAGTTACTCTTGTTATATGCAAATCAATCTTTAGTTTTTAAATGTAACGATAATTTGTTTAATAACAAAATTTATAATCATTGAAAGAATAAATATTTATCTTGAGATATACAAATTCATCTAATAATTTTGTTACATGAAAAGTATAACTTTATAATCAGTTCAACATTTTATTTTATTTTTATAATTATTTAAAAAACAACTAAATGAACTTATATATTATGTATTTGAACCTTAAGCTCTTAAATATATATTTTATTAATTTTTTTTTTCAAATTACTGTAACTAACTAACTATGCTCTTTATTTCACGTATTCCAAAACCTTTTTCTTATGTTTTTCTTCTTTCTTTGAATTTCTTTTATAATTTTTTACTTCAATATTTCCTAATCGTTTTTTTTTTTTTTTTTTTTTACGTGATGGTATTGGCGGGTTTAATATATTACACATATTTGTCACATGTAAGGCACGTGATACCCTACCCATTTCTGTAGAGCCCGAGGGTCGAGTGAGGGTGACGAAAGTAGTACACGAATCAGATGCTGGCTCGCGCGGCGTTGGTCGGTCTTTTTGCGCATTTTCTCCTCACGATGGCGTAAACGTGACTCCACTCTTTCTCTCTCCCTCTTTCTATTCAAATCCTGCCCTTTTTAATTTGTGAATTTTGTTTGTGGGTTTAACACGTGGAGAAATAACACCGTACAACGATTGTTCGACGGTTCACTGTGGGCCGTGGCTCTGCATCGCTCCTCTTTCGGAACCCTTGAAGGAAAAGAAGAAGAAGCAGAAAAACCCTAGAATGGCGGGTGGAAAAGTATCGTTCAAAGTCACTTTAACCTCCGATCCCAAACTTCCATTCAAAGTGTATGTCACAACTTCTTTTTCTTCCTCTTCTTCTCACTAGGGTTCAGTATTCGATTTTTGTTTTCGTTTACGTGATCTTCAAAACTTAATGTTTTGTCTCAGTTTCAGCGTTCCAGAAGCTGCCCCTTTCACTGCTGTTCTCAAATTCGCCGCCGAGGAATTCAAAGTGCCTCCTCAAACTAGTGCGATTATCACCAACGGTAACGCCTTTTCTTCTGTTTGTTCATTGTTTCATTTCCATTTGCTTTTATGTGATTGCTGTCTTTCCATTGAGCGTTCTTCTGGATTTCGTTTTTTTTAAAAAAAATTAAATTATGTTTCTGTTTCTGTATTTTTAGGGCTATGTTTTGATTTTACGAGTTCATAGTCTCATGTTTTATGGGTCGAAATATTGGTCAATAGAGACACAGGAACGTGGATTTTTATGATGCAAGAAGGTAAAACTATAAATGGATATTTTTAAAAAATGTGTGAGTGGTTTGAGTTGATGATTAAATAAGATAGAATTCATTACATGTGCTATTAGAAAAAAGTGATTTGTTGAAATTGATGTTAATAGTTGAGGAAGAAGATTTAAATGAAATGGATGGATATAACTAGGATGGATATTATTACTTGTAAGTGTAACGTGACTATTGACTTAGCTTCTGATAAAGTGGAGTGAAAGAAGTGGCCAACGTCAGTTAGTTGGGAAAAGGTTTTGTTGTGTTGAGCTGATCTGGATGAGAGTTGACCAGCATAAGAGATATTATCTGGTTTCCTTTGTAAATTAATAGTTAAATGGCTATAATGGCATTGTTGCACTTGTAGTTATTTTATTTTTTTACGTAAAACAGAAAACTTTAATATGGGATCTGCTGTCAGAAAACTTAAAAAAAAAAAAAACAAAAAAAAAAAACAAAAAAAACAAGTCTTGTCGAGACCCCTTCTCTAAGCCAAGGGCGGCTCGACCGGCACAGTGGCCTGACGAACCCTCTTACCAAGTCGAGTTTGCCTGACCACTGTTAAGCCCTTTTTACAACTCAATACAACTGACGATATTAGAATAATTGGAACACTTAAAACCAAAAGTAAGCAACATACAAAGCGAAAACATTTCATTACATTTTAGTCTTGTCCAAAATACATAGTTGATCACTTATATACAAACAAAGAGTGACCAACCTCTAAGTCAAAAGACCAAAGAAACAGGGATAGGAATCGTTATGGAAACTAGGTGATCACTACGCCTTTTCTTTTATCAGCCACTGTAGAACCTGAAACAATGATAGAGTAGTAAGCCTAGAATCAACGTGGTTCATTGAGTAGAAAGATCAGTATGTCATCCATAACCAATATTCCAAAACAATGCATGTATGCATGAGCAGTAAAAGTGGTATGACATTTGAAGGTATGACATAATATAAAAACAGTTATAAATTGTGCAACAGTTTCAGAAAATATCTCAAATCAATGACAGTTAAAAACATATCCAGGTTAGGTTAACTCAACAACCCAACCTATGGTCATCGCTCAAGCGAGTCCTGAGTCAGGCATACTGGCTACTCGAGCTAGTTGCAAGCTAGGCGTACTCCGCGAATGTCCTAACCTCGCGCTCGGTCCTCGAGTGTCATGACTCGAGCGGGTTGGAAGCTAGGCGCATTGATCATATATCCTAACCCCGTGCTCGAACCTCGGGCTTAACCTCAATCACATCAAGTACCCTGACCCTGACACTCGGCCCTCGAGCCTATGGTCTCACTACCAGTGTACATCTACACATTCGAAATCAATCAAATGTATCTAAATCATGTGAAACCATTTAAACCATGTCATTTTGCACAAGTTTTATGCAAGGAATAAAAGTCACAGAAAACACCTAAATCGGACTACTCACCTCGGGTCTTGCGCACCGAGGTCCCGTTGACAACTGGCCCAGTCCCGCAGTACTCTCTCGAATCTTCATCAATCAAACTCAATCTCAGTCCTATACAGTGACCTAATCTCTAATCTCTCCCTCCCTACTTAGTTTCGATCGACCCAAACCATTTCAGTCAATCTGTCAAACTCGATCAACTCTGGTCAGCTCTGGTCAATGTGGTCATCCTAGTCACTGTTGGTCAATTTGTGCCCAAATTGGGTCAAAATGGGCCATTTGGGTCAAAATTGGTTCAAAATCCCAAATCCCAACACTTAGTCAAATTTTGGGTTCTTTGTTCTCTTACGCAGCGAGCTTGTCGATTTTTCTGCGGGCAATTTGTTCGTTGGATTTGCACCAAATTTTTTTGGTATGTTCTAGACTCCTTAAACCTACCCCAAAATTTTAAATCATGATTTTAAGACTTCATTTGATAGTGTTTTTAACTGAGATGTTAGGGTCTTTGTGTTCTCGGATATTGTGTGACGACAGTGATTGTTTGCCTAATTTAACCCACTTATCTATATTAGAATGCTCTGAAATTTGGTAGACATAATCTAGACATACTAAAGAATCTCTCCACCAAATTTCAGCTCAATCCACTAAGGTTTGACCATTTAATTTAATCTCAGAATTTTCAGTCGAATCACAAGAACTTTTGGGTTCACACTTCTTAGCAGTAAATTTTTCAAATTTCCTGTGATCAATCCAATCGTTGGATTTATGTAAAATTTTCGAGATTCGATCTATTCTTCCCAAAAAGTTACCAGAGTTTTATTTTACAATTTTTGGACACCATGTACTAGGGTTTTTAGGTGTATTAACAGAGATTGTGAAAATCCCGTTATACCTTGTGATAGGAGTCACTTAGAGAATTAGTTAACCTACTTTTCAAATTCAGATTGCCTTGAAATTTGGTAGACATACTATTGACATATCCAAGGACCTTTCCACCAAATTTCAGCTCAAATTGCCTTCATTTGGTCAATCAACTTATCCCCTACTTTTCATTTTATGTAACAGGTTATTCTATGATTTAATCCCCTATGGTTTTTTTTTTTGAGTGCCTATCTACTCTAATTTCCATCACTAATTCGAGGCCATTCCTTGCTATTTTTGCAAGAGTTTAGACCCTGAAATCTTGATTAATTAAGTCTCACTCAAAACAACAAGCAGCTCTAATCATATTTGCTCTCAAACATTACTCCAAAACATGATATGCATAAGGATGTTTTGGAAATTTTCTAAGTTCATAATACCTAACTAATAAAGCATGTTTCTAAGCATACAAAATCTAAACCACAGAGGCTTTTGGTTCGAGGCTTTTACCCTTTTGTTGTCACAAGTGTGGGGTTCGAAACGTCTCTGGTCTTGGTCCAAGCGGACACCTCTAAGTACCCCATATACTGCATTCAATCTGGTCTCAAAGTTAGTTTTCTTGCAGAAATTGTTAACACAGTTAGTTAGATAGCTACTTCATACCCTTATAAAATAGGTTTCAGGCTCTAGTATTTGATTTCCACCACTTGGACACGAAAGTGCACGAAATAAGGAAGAAGAAGAGGGGTTTTACCTCCAGAATGGACTTGAAACGGCCCAGGAACCCAAGCTCCAAAGGTTGATTCAACACAAATTTTTCTGTTTTCTGGGTTTGAACATGATGGACAACCCCTTTTCTCAGTGGTTTCAGCTTCAAATGGTTCCGAGATTCAGCAAATCACTTGTGGGATTTCGTAGAGGGTAGTAAAGCTTCAAAACAAGCTTAGACTTATTGGAATTGGTTGAGAAATGAGGGAGTTACAGGTTCATGAAGTTGAGAGGAAGGAGCTAAAATCTGGACTTGTGCTCAAGCATGGAAGGAAGCTTGCATGGCATTGTGGGGTGACATGTGGCCATCCAGAATACTTCCAAACTCACATGCTGGCTGTTCAGCTGGCAGTGTCCATTGGCTACATTTGAGGTTGAGCTTGATGGCAAAACCATGGATTCAAAAACCATGAGTTCCCATGGTTTAATGGTTGAAAATGCACCAAAAATGGCCAAAGATCGAGCAAAAAATCATGGAAAAATGTCAAAAAAAGAGGGGTGCCCATCCTTGGACAAGTGGGTCGGCGAACCCAGTCGGGCCCGCCTGCGTGCCAGGCCCGAGCCCCAAATTTCTTATAAGGAGGGGAGGCTGTGACGACCCATGATTTTGTACACAAAAATTTTTGGGTCCAAAGTATGTATTTCTTGAAATTTTAATGGAAATACATGGATTTATCTAAATTTTTCTCAAATTTAAAATTATTTATTAGAGAAAATGAGAATAATGGGAAAAAATATACAAATGTGAGGAGAAAAATGCATGGGATTAAAATTTTGGAATAATTATGAAATTTTTAGAGAAATTAATGGAATTTTTGGGAGAAAAATGTAATTTTTGATGGATTATTCAATTTTAGGAGAAAATAATGGAATAAATGAAAAAATGATGTATAATTGGAGATTTTGAGGAGAAATGGTGAAATAATGAATTTTACTGATTTTAGAAAAAAATGCAAAAAAATTCGGATATTGGGATATATGTGTGTTTGTATGGAAATATGAAAAAAAAAACAAACATATGGGGGCCCAGGCGGACCCAGGCCCAGTGGGCCAAGCCCAGCCCGCACGGGCCGACCAAGGCGCCTAGGCCTGGTGCGCGGGCCAGCTCGACAGGGTTGGCCAGCCCATGCGCCCAAGGATGGGCACCCCCGTTTTTTTGACCTTTTTCCATGATTTTTTGCTCGATTTTTGGACATTTTTGGTGCATTTTCAGCCATTAAACCATGGGAACTCATGGTATTTGAATCCATGGTTTTGCCTTCAAGCTCAACCTCAAATATAGCTAATAGACATTGCCAACTGGGCAGCCAACATGTGAGTTTGGAAGCCACCTGGATGGCCAAATGCCACCCCACAATGCTGTGCAAGCTTCCTTCCATGCAACAAAAGAGACCACACTTGAGCAGCATAAGTCCACATTTCAGCTCCTTCCTCCCAATTTCATGAACCTGTAACTCCCCGTTTCTCAACCAAATCTAGTAAGTCTTAGCTTGTTTTGAAGCTCCTACTACCTTCTACGAAGTCCCACAAGTGGTTTGTTGAATCTCGGAACCATTTGAAGCTGAAACCGCTGAGAAAAGGGGTTGTCCATCATGTTCAAACCCAGAAAAAAAAAAAATTTGTGTTGAATCAATCTTTGGAGCTTGGGTTCCCAAGTCGTTTCAAGTCCATTCTGGAGGTAAAACCCTGCTTCTTCTTCGTTATTTCGTGTCCAAATGGTGGGAATCAAACACTGGAGCCTTAAACCTGTTTATAAGGCTATGAAGTAGCTATCTAACTAACTGTTTTAACAATTTTTGCTGGAAAACTAATTCTGAGACTAGATTGAAGTCAATATTTGGGGTACTTAGAGGCGTCTGCTTGGATCAAGACCAGAGGCCTTTCGAACCCCATACTTGGGACTACAAAAGGGTAAAAGCCTCGAACCAAAAGCCTCTATGGTTTAGATTTTGTATGCTTAGAAACATGCCTTGTTAGTTAGGTATTATGGATTTAGAAAAATTTTGAGAACATCTTTATGCACACTATGTTTTGGAGTAATGTTTGAGAACAAATATGATTAGGGTTGCTTGTTGTTTTGAGTGAGACTTAATTAATTAAGATTCCAAGGTCTAAACTCTTGCAAAAACAACAAGGAATAACCTCAGATTAGTGATGAAAATTAGAGTAGATAGGCACTAAAAAAAAACCATAGAGGATTGAATCATAGAATAACCTGTTACATAAAACGGAAAAGTGGGGGATTAGTTGACTGACCAAATGAAGGTAATTTGAGCTGAAATTTGGTGGAAAGGTCCATGGATATGTCAATAGTACGTGTACCAAATTTCAGGGCAATCTGAATTTGGGAAGTAGGTTAACTAATTCACTAAGTGACTCTTGTCACAGGGTCTATGAGATTTTTACAGTCTTTGTTAGTACACCTAAAAACCCTAGTACATAGTGTCCAAAAACTGTAAAATAAAATTATGGTAACTTTTTAGGAAGAATAGATCAAATCTAGAAAATTTTACATAAATCCAACGGGTGGATTGATCACAGGAAATTTGGAAAATTTACTGCTAGGAAGTGTAAACCCAGAAGCTCCTGTGATTCAACTGAAAATTCTGAGATTAAATTAAATGGTCAAACCTCAGTGGATTGAGCTGAAATTTGGTGGAGAGATTTCTAAGTATGTCTAGATTATGCCTACCAAATTTCAGAGCATTCTGATATGAATAAGTGGGTCAAATTAGGCAAACAGTCACTGCCTGTCACATAAAATCCGAGAACACAAACACCCTGACATTTTAGCTAAAAACACTATCAAATGAAGTCCTAAAATCATGATTTAAAATTTTGGGGATGGTTTAAGGAGTCTAGAACAGACCTGGAAAATTTGTTGCAAATCCGACATACGGATTGCCCGCAGAAAAATTAGCAAGCTCGCTGCGTAAGAGAGCAAAGAATCCAAAATTTGACTAAGTGTTGAAATTTGAGATTTTGAACCAATTTTGACCCAATTGGCCCATATTGACCCAATTTGGGCACAAATTGACCAACAGTGACTAGGATGACTACATTGACCAGAGTTGGCCAAGTTTGACAGATTGACTGAAATGGTTTGGGTTGATCGAAACTAAGTAGGGACAGTGAGATTAGAGATTAGGCCATTGTATGAATAGGACTGAGATTGAGTTTGATTGATGCAGATTCGAGAGAGTACTGCAAGACGGGACATCGGTGCGCAGGACCCGATATAAGTAGTTAGATTTAGGTGTTTTTTGTGACTTTTATTCCTTGCATAAACTTGTGCGAAATGACATGATTTAAATGGTTTCACATGATTTAGATACATCTGATTGATTTTGAATGTGTAGATGTACACTGGTAGTGAGACCATAGGCTCGAGGTCTGAGCGTGGGGTTAGGGCATATGATCAATGCGTCTAGCTTTCGACCCGCTCGAGTGGCCAGTACGCCTGACTCAGGACCCGCTTGAGTAATGACCATAGGTTGGGTTGTTGAGTTAACCTAGCCTGGATGTGTTTTTAACTGGCATTGATTTGAGATATTTTCTGAAACTGGTACACTATTTATAACTTTTTTCATATTATGTCATGCCTTCGAATGCCATACCACTTTTACTGCTCATGCATACATGCATTGTTTTGGAATATTAATTATGTATCACATGCTAATCTTTCTACTTACTGAACCACGTTGATTATAAGATCACTACTCTATCATTATTTCAGGTTCTACAATGGCTGATAAAGGGAAAGGCGTAGTGATCACATAGTTTCCCTGACGATTCTTGTCCCCGTTTCTTTGGTCTTTTGACGTAGATGTTGGTCACTTCTTGTTTGTATATAAGTGGTCAACTATGTATTTTGGACAAGACTAAAATGTAATGAAATGCTTCCGCTTTGTATGTTGCTTCCTTTTACTTTTAAGTGTTCCAATTATTCTGATATTGTCTATTGTATTGAGTTGTGAAAAGGGCTTAACAGTGGTTGGGCGAACTAGACTTGGTGAGAGAGTTTGTCAAGCCACTGTGCCGATCGAGCTGCCCTTGGCTTAAAGAAGGGGTCCCGACAAGACTTGGTATCTGGGATGTGTTGTTATAAAGATGTAAATTTGCATGCTAGTGAGCATACGAGAGCCTTTTCTTTATGCATGGATTGCGTTTAGGTCATCTCGCACCTCCTCTCCCTTTTGATAGATTCTTTGGCAGATTTAATGCACATGAAGAAAGTTTGAACTTGTAGTAAATGGTGTCAAGAAAAATAGAAAAAATGAAATTTGGGAAATGTTACAATTGGAGAAAATACTGTGCTTGGGGGTATTCACTGTAGTCCTTGGATCATCGATTTAGATAAATATATATTGGATTTTTATTAGGTGTTAACTTCATGGTTGGACCCTTCACAGAACAATTTCTATGGTGTCTTCAGCATTAGGAGCATTTGATAGTTGTTGTTTTGGGTTACAGTTTCTCTTCCTTTTTGTTATGATATGGTTCTGGTTAACTTTGCTCAAGATTTCTTTTCTTTTTGGTATGCAGATGGTGTTGGTATTAATCCACAACAAAGTGCAGGTGTGTTAATGATTTATTTTTGGTTTGTACCTCTTATCTCAGAAATTCTGTTTGGTTAGATGGTTAAAACTTTATTTTCTTTTCCTTTTTGTGCTATTGACACAACATATGCTTCCCATTGTTAAAACTTCTTTTGATAACAAAAATTATAAATGTACTGAATAAATGTCCAAAAGGCAAATAATCAAATAATAAAGTGTTGAAATGTGAAAAGACAGACAATGATTTTTGCATGGTTCAAAAATTTATTCTCCTACTACATCCACGACTAGGTAAAATCTCTTTTGGATTCCGTTATCTCTGATTCATTTCAAGGGTGTGAGTCAAACCATTACAATGCTTATTTACAAGTTCAAGACAGATTTGTCAATTTTGCTGGCTAGATCACTCATGAGTTCTTTTCCCCCTATCAAGGACAAAGGAAAGGCTGTGTTTTTTATGTGGGTTAAGGACAAATGACTTGACCCACTATAACCTTAATTTCAACCTTAGAATCATAAAATTATTTGACTTGGTTTGTTTTACGTGAAATAATTAAAAAAAGGGTAATTACAAAGATTAAAGTGATTAAAGGGTTTGTCTATGTAAATAAAACAGTACAGTCAAGCCTCAAGATATAAACATTTCAGTTGATGGAAGATTCTTTTTTTAGAAGAAAGAAAGAAGGATTCTCAAAGATTGAGAAATCTTACCATCTACATACCTTTCTTGAACCAATAGTTCTCATTTGAATTTTGTTGAAAATTTGAATGGACGATGCAGAAGTTTAATTGTTTAAGTTAAAAAATCAATAAGCTTTTTTCAAGTGTTTTGAAAATAAGAAGAAATGAAAGGATAAAGTTTAAAGCACATTCTCTCATTTTCTCACCAAAACTCTTGAACTCAAGGGGATTTTGGATTCATACATCGAACACCCTTCTTAGCTCAAAATGAAAAAGGTTTCTCTCAAAGGGACAGATTGTGAATTTGAGGATTGAAGGCAATAAAAAAAATGCTTTCAACTTGATTTATATAGTCTATACGGTTAAAAAGCTAGTGTCCTTAACTTTGTCTTGTTTCCATGAATAGTGGACTAATTTTAAAGATTCGAAATGAATTTGTTAAAAAATATGTAAATTCGAACTTTTTCAAGAGTCATGAAATTGCATTTTGGAACACATTTCTTGCACAGTTAAAGCCATTTTTCCTGGAAACAGTGTTGTCAAGGCGGTAAGGCGGTAAGCCTCAATAAGGCGAGGCGGGGCCTAGGCGAGGACTAGGCGGCGCCTAGGCAGCCCTTAAAATAATTATTTAAAGATCCCTGAAGAATTATTTATTTATTTATTGGTCCTTTACCCAATATATATATATATTTCCTAAAAAATTGTTTAATATTTTTTTATAATTTTATTTATTTATATTTTACATTAAATTAATTAATGATATATAAATTATAAAATTATAAATAATGACATATTAGATAATACATTATAATAAAATTATGATCATCATAAGTTCACATACTTCATATTCATAACATTCAAAAAAGAAAAGCTAATTTTGCACGCACGAGTGTGTGTGTGTGTGAGAGAGAGAGAGAGAGAGAGAGAGAGAGAGAGAGAGAGAGAGAGAGATATGTAAAGAGATAGAAGAGAGACGTAAATACAGAGAGGCATAAAAGAGACCTAGATAGAGAGAGAGAGAGAGAAGAAATGTAGAAAGATAGAGAGGAAGAGAGTAGAGAGAGAGAAGGAGGGATGTAGAAAGACAGAGGAGGAGAGATGCAAAAAGAGAGAGAGACATAGCAAAGAGAGCTGGAGAGACGCAGAAAGAGAGCAGAGAGAGAAAGGAAGAGACACGCACAGTGAGATGGAGAGAGTCGTCGGAGT